>VTPC01003261.1:0-27553 GCA_011009095.1 Ignelater luminosus
GTGTCAGGCACGGTGAACTTGAAGACAAGAGAATTGTTATTCACGTCTTTCAACATCCATTCATTCATTCATTCCAGCAGGCACCTTTTTGTCTTGCTGAATTGTGTATAGTAATTTCTACAAGAGGTGAATGAAATTGTATTATAATGAAAGGTAGTTTGTATAACACTTGTATGCCTTTGATATCAGAAATACAAATTCTGATTGTCTCGATCTTGATAATGTATAGGTTACTTTCATTGTATGCAAAATTAAAACTTCCTTGTTCGGTTATATAGAAACAACATTCCGGGATATTATTTGTTCGTGCGATACATTCGGACGTTAAACGATCGTTTCAAAGTTGCTGCAAGAAGCAAAAAGAAGGTAAAATAAAATATGGTTGTTATTGTTCCCTTTTAAACAGCAACCTGCAGGAAGTACAAAATAAAAAGTACTTTTCACTGCGTTTCCTTTAGAAGATCGTATAATATTTCATGAATGCTTCGCTTTGTATGCACATGTAGTGGCATATATCACACTTCAAACCCATTACTTTACACTGACTGCTTCTTTTTAAGTAGCAACGTAAAGTTAATACACTTCTCGAATTCGTTTTAAAGCTTTTAAAGGAGTTATTTTGTTTGGATATCCTTCACAACATTTTGCATGAGAATTAATTTTTAGTTTGTTAATTCACTCCATGAAAAATAATTTTGAACGTTTATAGTTTCCAGCACGTCCGCATTTATACTGGGAATTGCACTTTAACGAAAGCGCCTACCAATTAGCCGTCCAAGTAATTAATTGTCATCGCTGCTGTCACGATCACGATAGATCGTGATTAAATGATTTAAACTACTGAGGCGGACTAATTGAAGACTGTTGGTGACTATGGCCTCTCGCAAATTTTGCAACCATCAAGGCTGAATTTCAAAGGGGACTTTTGCATTGCATTAAACAAACACCGCTATAAAATATCTACCATAAACGTTTTAACAGTCATCTCAATTTGCATCTACAATAAAACAAACTTTTCTTAGTTAGTATAATCGCTCTAAAGTAGTCTGTACAATTATATAATCGTAGAATTGTAAACTACAAGTTTCTAAACAGATTCTCCTGTAGAATACAAGCGTTGTTACTACTCTTACAAAAGATTTTGCATTACTGTGTAGTGTTGGACTTGGATCATTGCCAAGAATGGGCTTAACTTCACTAAAAGTCGCAAGCTTTAGCAGCTCGGAAAACTCATTTTTAGCATCGATCAGCAACACTGTGGCGGAACAAAAATAGGTCAAGGATTGTGGTTGAGTAAATTTTTGTCAAGCTTATGAATTTCACGTGAAACAATAGAAGTTTAGAGAATGGAGAAGTTTTTGTGTGCATTTAAAAAAATATACTTCTCTTTTCAAAACCATTGAGTTTGAAAAATTCACAGACGGTTTTGTTGGAGCAAATGAGTTCTGACAAAAAAATAAATTGAATTATTGCATGCGGAGAAATCATTATGTAATCCGTGTTATTATTATTCACGTATATTACGAACTAAAAAGGTAAACGTGCCGGAATAATTACATTAACTATAAAAAGTTGTAGAAAAAAATTGAGCTTTTTATAATTCTTAATATATCGCGTTATTAATAATAATAATCATCGTTACAATAATAAACTCAAAAGATATCAAAGGTGTTTAGAAGTTGTGAAAAAAGTAAGCTAAATATTCTATGTCTTCTAAAATGATGGTATTTTATATCACTTAAAGTTTAAATCTGCTTAAAGCGATTGTAAAGATTGTATCCAGAGCAACAAAATTGCCTTTAAAAAATTTAATTTGCAAAATAATTGTAGCAAATTTAATCTTAAATAGTTGAACGGATGTTTTTTAATAAAATGGTTCTTAAATAATAATTTGTTTCTGTCATAATAACATAGCATAGCTACTAGGCGCTACTCGAGACTACTCGGTGGTTATTAAAGTAAAACTCTCATTATTGGACTGGATATGTTGCTCAACATATAAAAGTTTGTAATTAATGCAATGAATCACAGTTGCTTATTGGTTCATTATCAGACAGTCGCAGTTTTTTGCACCGTATGTTCAATAAAACAAAAACTACGGGGAATCTGCCATTCTGAATCGGCATTCCAAATGAACACTATCTGCAAGTTGTAGTAATTAAACAATTCAAAGAAATTTCTCTCTAGCAGGTAAACTAGTTTGGAGTTGTGGCAAATAAACATCTCTTATAAGTTAGTTATACCTGTAAGTCATGGATATTTATAGGTGGCAGTTACAAATTCGATTAAAATGCCCAAAGACATAAACACTTTATGAGGTCAGCCGCTGATCACCTTGATTGACTTTGGGAACAGTCTAGGCATTGAGGAAGAAAATTTTATTTCCTATAATGCAGTCAACGAGATATTTACGTTTCTTTTTATTCTATTTATTACTTCTTATTGTAGCATTATATAAAAGTAGTAAAAGATAGGCTTGGGACATCAACACCGATGTTTTTGAAACATCGCTGTATTGGGCAAAAAAAGTCAATGTCTTGCTACCGATGTTTTTCAATTAAAATATTTAAAAAATTAATTTAAAAATTAAAGAAGAAATTACAAAAAATAATAAAAATAAATATCACGTGAGATACACTCGACCAGTCGAAGCTCGAAAACTCGAAGTGACTTCTTGTTAGTCAGCTGCCATTTCTGTTTTTTCCTGTTGAATTGAGTATTGAATTGGTTTTTGTATTAGTTGGCCATACCTTCCAAAAGCAAAGTGTGAAAATATTTTACGGTTAAGTGTAAAATTTGTAACCGCGAGTACAAAATGTCGGGTAACACGTCGAACCTGTCAGATTATTTAAAAGCCAAACATCAAAGAATAATTGAGGGACACCGTTCACAGCCTCAATCATCATCTAACTCATCGGAACCGTCTACATCTGGCTCTCATCCGTCTTCAGTTCCACCTTCAGCATCGACTTTCGTGCCTCATCGAAGCCTGGAAAAATTAATAAAGTCCCAGACAGCTTTTGGAGAAGGAGGTGGGAAATTCAATAGAATTACGTAGGCAATCTTGTCTTTCCTTTGTCAGAATAACAAGCCTTTTCGTACTTTCAACATCTTATAAAAACAGTCGCTCTGCATACCGAAAAACATTTATGAAATTGTTAGCTGAAAAATATATAAGTATGAAATGTCTGATTATTAACAAGCTGATGGAAGCAGAGAGTATCACATTAATGTCTGACGTTTGGCAGAGCCATTTTAAACGCAAAGTGTTTTGGGGATCATGGCTTACTTCCTCATCAAAGAAAGTCTAGTTCTTGAGTCCGTCAACCTGGGCTTTTTTGTTTAGAAAAGAGATAACCTCTGAGTATTTGTGTGAAGTATTTAAAAGCGTTGTGGGAGATTGGGAAATTATGGCATTACCGATCGATAGAGGTGCCAATATCGTCAAAGACGCTGAACTATTTTTGGGGAAACAAGCATGTCACTGCTTCGCACACCTATTACATCTAATGTGCACTGAGGAAATTGAAACCACCAAAGGACTCTCAAGCCTCATCGGAAAAGCCAAGAATATTGTAGCATGCTTCAAACATAGCACCTGCCATCAGTAATAAAAGACCCCTTGAGGCAACAACGAAGGACATTTCGGGAGAGAAATATGTAACCGGCAGCATTATTCCAATGGCCAAAAATCTGAAGGATGATTTTGAAAAACTCGAACCGGAAGGCCGTGGAGCCAAAGATCTCTAACAAAAATTATTGGACCAGTGAGAAAAATGTTGTAAAGACGTGGATCAAGGCAATGCCACTGGGTAATAACGTCTTTCCTTTATCCAAGGTTTAAGGATTCGTGTCTCGAAAATCCACTGGTCACGGTTAAGTGTATTGAGGTAATAAACAAACAAATTAAAGATACGGAAAGTGAGAAGGTGTCTTAAGAGTCATCTGACTCTGACAGTGTGGCTACAAATGGCACTAAACCAGGTAATAGTTATTTACATACCAAGGAAGAAAAGTAATTTGTTGCAGTCGAGAAGCGAATGTTGCGATCGAGGCGAAGTCGAGAGCGTAATCACGTCGAAACCGTAATATTACTTACTCCCATGGAACGTACAACATTATTCCCCCGTTAACTAAATTTATTTTCGTTTGGAACGGGAACGTAATTATTCATTACAGACCTTGGGACGTTATAAGGGCGGAACAGTATTATTTTCTTACTTTCTAGCACTTGTTAAATATTTTTAGTACAAATATGTAATTGTTTTTGGTTTTTGCAATGGAGCGAACATCTACATTCAATTTCTTGCAAAACTAGACAATAATGACAGGGAAATTTCTGAAAACTTGAAAGAAGTTTACGGGGAAGATTCCTTGAAGAAACTAACGGTCAACAAGTGGTTGAAGCAATTTTGAGAAGCACCAAAAAACTTCAAAGACGATCCTTGCCCAGGGCACCCATTCGGCCTCGTGTCCTCCGAGATCGTCGAATAATCGTTATAATGGTCGCCGAAGAACTGAATTCGAGTAAGACGGTTGTTCGTAAAATTCTACTTGAAAATCTGAAGATAAAGAAGTTGTGCGCAAAGATCGTTCCAAAGCTAAGGTCTCTAGAACAAAAAGTTGCGAGGATTAGGTTGCTTCTGAAGAAAGTCGATTTTTTCGCCAGAGTCATCACAAGCGATGAATCATGGTTTTACGAATTTGGCATTAAACTGATATCTCAAAGCAGAGTAAAAGCGAGGCAGTGAGCCGTGAACAAACAAAAATTCAAAAATCGACATAGAACTTCAAGATAATGTTAATTGTTTTTTTCCAATCTTAGGGCATTGTGCATCACAAATTCGTCCTACCAGGCCAGACAGTGAACGACGTTTTCTACATTTAAGTATTCAAGCGATTCCAAGCGCGCGTAGCACGTGTGCGCCTGGATTTGGCACGAGAAGTTCGGTGGATTCTCCATCACGACAATCTGGTCGAAGTGCTGCTATTGTGCTAGATTTTCAGTAGCGTCGATAATTTGACCAAGGTATTGAATTTCGGGTGTGCCAGGACATCACTTCTTCGAGTTGCATTGAAGACCATGCATTTCAAGTCTTTCAAACAACAAACGCAGCTGCTGCAGGTGCTCTTGGTAGTTTTTTGAACAGATGACGATATTATCGAGGTAGACCACGGCCAAGTCGTGTACGTAACCCGTGAGGACGTCCTGGGTCATAATTTGCTGGAATGTGGCTGGCGTTCTGTTTTGTAATTAAAATATTTGCGCCCTCAAACACCCTAAATGCATCCTGTCATGAAAGGAGTAGGAAGTTAAGCGTCTTTACTTCTTTACGATACATAACTGTGCTGTGTTTTGAAGCGAGAAGATGCTACGTCAGTCCGGTAGATGTAGCAGTTATCAAAATGTGAAAGTATGCGTTATTGTTTAGGGTTTCGTTTTTATGTGTCGATACCAAATTATTGTAAATAAATATATTTACAAACTATCTTATAGTTCGTATTTCTTAATTAGAAGCAAAAAGTGCAGTAAAATGTCGATTCTAAACGGAAACAAAGAAAAAATCGAGCCAGCACGAAAAACATCAAAGCTAACGATTTCCTTTCATAACACGTTCTTTACAAACTGAAAGGCATGGCCTTAAATAGGTAGAATGTGCCATCAGAAGTCAAAAAGGCGGTGTACTTTAGGTCGATGGTCAGGATCCAGAAGGAAACATCTCTAATGGTTTCTTGGATAACGTTTGTTTGTACAGACAGCAAAAATCCACACAATCTGAACGTATCATTCCTTTTGGTATACTCGAATGTAGACGATTCGATGACACCATCTGCCAACATCTGCCCCACGTGCCCATTGATGATTCTTTCTTTTTCTCCTTGGAGTATCGATATAGTTTGATGCCTTGTGATCTACGTGGTGGACGGTTTTGAATTCTCGTTGAAGACATCTGTGAAGTCGATGAGCACTTGGAAGAATTTGGACTGAAGGGAGTCGGAAAACTTGTGCTGGATCTTGGCAGGCGTTATTGAGGATGATCCTCAGGGTCCATAATTGTTTTTCTAGGTAAATTAACCGACGAGTGGTGTCGATGACTGCGGATCGACCCTCGAGGAACTTATAGTCCAAGATGACGTAAAATCCCTCTAAACAATAAAACGGGCCTACTTGGAACTGGAACTGTTGACTGTCGACAGTCTGGGATTTCAGGTCTGTGGAGGAGGTGCAGAGTTAACGTACAACGGCTGGCGCCTCGATGGGTGTAAGTCGAAGGCAAACTGTAGACTGGATCAGCATTCCGTAATAGTATCGGCAACTTCGGTGGTGGCTCTTTTTGGTCGACTGAATGGACGCCATTGGAAATCACCGACATGGGCATCCCTTTTCCAGAACTTTGTGATATTTCTACTCTTCTTCCCCGGGCCGTTGAACGGCTTCTTGGACGTTTCCCGGACGGGCATGGCGAAGTCGACGGTGTTCAGGACAAGTCATACAGTAATGTGGTTGTGAACAATGGCGACACCTTCAAATTCGCGGCTTGATTTCCGATGCGATTTTGCTCTTCATTAATGTTTGGCAGTGCCACCACTTGTGATTCCTGCAGAGTTGGTGTTACATACTACACTAGGAGTGGCTGTCATTTGATAAATTTTGCGACGGGCTCTTCGGCAGCATTTTTCTTGCTCTATAGAGAGACGCGAAGCTGGACCTTTCCCGCCTCGCTGTCGTATCGCTCAATAAATGCCTTCTTTAGACCTTCTACTGTCGTTGTCAATGGAGCTTGCTGTTGACACCACCACCACGCATCATCGCGTAACTGGGCAGCGATCCTGAATCGTAGTTGTTTAGCTGGAACGTATTCAGGAACTCACCATAGATTCAAATTGTATCAGCGTACCGGCTCCGGTCTTTTATCCGGGTCGCGGTGTTGATTTCCAATCTCTAGGAAACTCCCAACAGCGGTGAGGTCAATAGCGTCTTCTTCAAGGTGCGTCTTCCAATTATAGCATTGATTAGGATTTTAATGGAAAGTTAAATGAATTAAAACGCCTGTTTAAGTAAGATCTAAAAAAAACTAAAACTTTGAGAAATGGCCCGGTCTTCAGCTAAATGACTAACACTAATTGACTAGGTAAAAAATTACTGATGAGTTTTTTTTCACTGGGCGTGGCTCTAATTTCCTATCTTCTGATTGGTTTGTTTGGATTGACGAGAATATTGACTCGGTAGCTTTGGTTCGTTCAATTGGTAACACGTCGACACCTTATCAGCAACACAACCGGATTATTATTAAACAGGTACACAGATTTCAAATTTCAATTTGATTATTTAGGTATTAGAAACTTTCTTGTTATATTTTGTCATAGGGCCCTTAAAGACCTTTAGATGTCTTTACATCTTCCGTGTGGATAATTCTGTCAATTGTGCAATCATTCTGCAGTTGCGTACTCGAGTTTTCTTTTCAGTGTGTGCAAATGCTTGTTCCGAAATATTCAGGCAATAGAGGAACCTGTCGGTCTATTTCTCCTGAAATCGGTAGAGTGTTCACCTGCAGCGTATACTGCTATATTGGCATTGGGAGATGTTTTTCCTTTTCTGACGATTATGTGATAGCTTTTATAGCGAATGCGGAGAAACCTTTAGAGGACACTCTCTACTGAGTTGTATTTGGTATCACGTTTTGAAAAACGTTTATAAGACCTTTTAGTGTTTCTGTTTTTGTTTTCCTTCGGTGGTCTTGCAGCAGCTCTGACCGGTTTTTGAGGTATCACCGCACCAGCCGCAGGCCTCTTATTTCCAGTTTTGATTCGGATTCATCCGGTGTTTGCGAATAGGCAGGCATACGACTGCAGAATCTCTATCTCTGCACAAGCCTAGGAGGCGTTTTTGTTTGTTTGTTTTTGTCGAGTCTAACGCTTTTTACGTATTCTCCTACTGGCTTTGCTTACCAAACGCCTTTGACGACTGTCCACTGTCTTACTACACCCACTGGTAAGGGTCTTGAGAAAAATCCTTTTTTGCCAAATGAGACAACAGTACGACCAGTATTAATAAAATGTTTATACATATAACGATCCTCCCGGTTGTCGGTAGCGTCTTCAAAGAAGGATGTTACTCTAAGCGTTCACCTATATCTAAGGTCTAACAGGGATGTTTTAAATTAAAGCACTCGAAGTAGGAACAACTAAAGTCCTACATTAACAATTCCAGGTGTACAGATTATACAATTTCTAGTTCTTTTGTACTGTTACGAATTAACCAAAGAAATCAAGCATAAAAGAAATGTTTAAATTTACAAGTGACAGTTCCCTCTATTTATTATAAAATATACAGATAGAGTTAGGTATAAATTTATAAAAAGAAAAAAGCAAAAATAACAACAGAAGAATCGTATCAGTGGGGTAAGATTTGAATCTCGCAGAGGACAATATCAGAATCTTCCCAGACTTCAAAAGAAGCCCTTCAGTGCAAGGGAGCAAGACAGACAAAGTAGACAAAATTGGCAGAATTGCTTTCAGTCAACTGTCTGAGGAAACTTACCTTGATTTTTTCATGTTGTATTTGATCATTCTTCTTATAAACTGAAGCAAGAGACGCTTTACAGCTTAAAAGACTCACAAACTTTCCTGCAAGGAAAGATTTTGGCAAACTTGCGAAATTTGTACTAAAACTGCCAATGAATTTTGACACTTAGTACTTCAGTACTCTTTTGAAATAATAATTTTATCAAAAATAGCAGTGTACTACTATTTTATATCAAAATGGCTTGAAAGACCTAATCACATAGGATTGACATTTTTAGAACTAAAGAAATTATCTACATACTTGTATTTTGATTCTCTAGTAATACTAAAGTAATATTGAGGAGATTTCTTATAATACTATAATCATAAATGACAAAGATAATTCCACTAACTCCAATTTAAAGTACTGAAATTGAAAAAAAGACCTGTTGCAAGATCAACGAGGTAAAAAGCGCCTTCATTTCTTAACGATTTACTTTGTGCTTACGTGTGGAATGTTATAGTACGATAAAGTCAATTAAACCTTAATTCTTTAACTAAAATTAATATCAGATTGTAATAAGGGCAAAGTTTTATTTAAAAATGACTTTTATTGCTTTTTAAAAATTTCATATACATTCCTTATAGCACCCCCCCAGAAACCATCTAATTCTATTAAACGATCTTCATCCCCTTTTCTTATACGTTGCAAGATCAGAAAAACAATTTAAATTCTTGAAATACAATCCAGTCAAGCTTTAACTGCATGGTAATAAATAACCTTTTGATTAAACACTTTCTCGTTGATGGTTACCCTATTAGCGTTGTGGTTGGTTGTAGGTAATAATAATAAAATGCCACTTGTACAAACGAGCTGCATGCATAGGCTTTGTGATTAGTTCTTTTCCTTTTTATTACATTCCGAATTTAACGTTTTTATTACCATTAAACTTTACAAGATTATCGTGCTACCGTTACGTGTGCCTTTCTATTTATAACTTTATTTTCTTTTATTATTTCAGTTCGTTCAATCACTGCCGTTCAAGGAGTAATAGCCAAGTTACCCTGCGATATAACGCCGTCTTTTGCAGGTGATAAAATACACATCGTTATTTGGTATAAAGAAAACGAAAACGGTACTTTGACTGCTATATATTCGTAAGTATTTTTAGGCATTAGACACTTCATCATTATTTCCTCTTGATTATAAACGAGGATTTTGCTTGATTATATTTTGTATTCATGTGAATTCAAACAGATGTCAGAAAATGTAAGCCTGAAATAAAGGCTTCCACTGTCTGAATTCTCAAATTTTCGCCCTAAGGGTTATAGAACTCTGTACTGTTTATTTAGCAATACACAGTATTTACTTTGCTATGTCATGAATATCAAACTAAGAGACGACTGCGTATTTTCTTGGTAACAAATTTATACAGAATTAAAACAAAACATTTGTAAACACAATTAAATGGCACAATTGTTTAACTAGAACTAATTTTATAAGTATTTACATTATCTTCAACATTTTCAATCGAACTGATTGTTATACATAACAATTAAATGCTAAATTCTATAAATATTTATTTGGGTTTTAATTTCTGTATCTCTTCTGATTTACAAATTATTGATTGTATTCACACAATGCATACAACCATACTACAGTATTTACATTGCTCTTCACGAATATGAGTTGAAAACATGGTTAAATGTATCCATTGTTGACATATGAAATAACATGCAAATATTGAGAATATCAAATTTTACCTCTGATATTCAATGCTGCCAATCAGTTCAACAAAAAAATTGCGAATCTTTCTATTTTCCGTTAGCAATTTTTTTCCTTTCGTTTCTTTTTTTTAATTAACTTTTTCTTCGTAACTTTTCTCACCTACAGTTTCGATTCCCGAGATAACAGGTTATTAGAGGAGGGAAAACATTGGTCAGATGAGTTAATCCTTGGAGGCAGAGCTCACTTCCGCTTTCAGGATGAACCGGCCAAACTTGCTATAAACAGTGTGTTATCCAGTGATGCGGGTGTATATCAATGCAGAGTTGACTTCAAACAATCTCCGACTAAATTTTCTAAAGTCAATTTAAATGTTATAAGTAAGTTTAAAAGTTTGTTTTCTGAAAATGAAAAAAAAACATTGTGGAAAGAAGTCAGTAACTTCTAGATAAAAATAAGAATTGATAAAACTGCAACTGGTCAGTAAGTAGAAAAATATGATGCTTGAAATGTAATCAGTGCAGATTAGTAAGTGTGAAGTTTGTTTTGTTGTGCTAATTAAAATTAAAGTTCTAGCTGGATCAGTGAACTTGCAATTAGTAAAGTTTACTCTATGTATACTTACCCACGTTTGTGAGCTTTTGTGTAGCTTAATTTCCACAAAATGAATGATTACGATACGAAAAGTAAAGTTTCTTTGTGAAGAATAAAGAAAAAATTAAACCAAAATATAATTTACCATTAAAGTGGCTTCACTTTAATTATTTTTCAAAATAACATTTGTTTTCCACACTGATTTGTTGAGTTTCAAGAATGAAGTTTGTATATCCATCTGATACTGTAGCTTCATCCGCGAAAAGCATTTTGTGTGAAAAACAGAAAATATCAAATTCCATCGGTAATCGGAATGGTGATGTTTGCGTAATCATACTGTGCTAGTGTTATTGTAGACATACTACGCGATTATTCCGTACCGAGAACTATAAGTCGATATTCAGAGATTGAAATGGAGGTATTCCCAAGGCTTCCAGTCCAAAATGACGCAAATAGAAGACATGGGTCTAGAGCGAGTTTTTCGTTTTCAACTAAACAAATTTTACAGTGCCGAATTTGGTGGCAATTTTCTCAATTCTTTTTACAAATTCTTGGCCACAGCATTAAATGATCAATCTATAACGGAGCGCCTAGTAGAAGAAAATGTTAAACGCGGCACGATTCGATTAATTCGGAAGACCTTCCCACTTCGACCCAGAACAGATTTGCCAATCTCGAAATTGAAAATATAGAACAAGACGCGGACTCCACCACGGATGAATTTGAGGTTAACAACGTCAATATGGCATCACTAAACCGCAAAATCCCTCCGATCATTTTCAAAGACAAGGATCGTTGGGTTTTTATCTTAAACAAATTTACAACAAAGAAGATAAACTTCATCAAAGCTAAAAGTATGCCTGCTGATGTAAATACAGAAGACATGGCCGCCGGTGTATGTGCTAAAAGCTTGCTGTCCATAAAGCAACACCAAGAAAAACATCAGATCTCATCAGTCAGTGTCACCACTATCAAGGGTTTAACCATTCGCTTCAATAAATTTCGCGAGCAACCTGCCAAGTGCGCAAACTGCACCGAAGCACTCCCAGTGACCTACAAAGATACAACCCAAGACTTTCAAAGTAAAGCAGCTGGCTCAAGACAACTCCAGTGAAAAACTTGCCTTCTTCCATTAGAAAACCAGCTAACACAACTCACCTCGAGCTCTTAAATTTAAAGAAGATCCCCGCCCTTGCTCTGGAGGCTCTATCCCACAGAAGCATCTCAAGCGCATTTCTGGAACTACTTCCTGATTTCCTAAGCCTCCTGGAACGTAATGTGTAGGCAAGGAAGACAGCCAAACTAACCAAACGAATGCAATTGTTCGAGTAAGCGCTTTGGCACGACCTTGATATCATACTGGTTTGCGAGATCCACCTCTTTCAATCAGAGCTCCGGCTTTCGAATTACACACTGTATCGTCACCATAAGCAGCACGCCCGTGGAGGCGCAGCCTATGATTGCTCGAGCCTAGACCACTATCCTGGACCTCACCATGTCGAGATCACGTCTGTCTACGTCAACATGCTACCATTGATCAAATCCATCTTACAGCCTGTTTTCCGAACCATCCCCTATAAGATGAAGACTTAGACGACCTTCTGGACGACAACCATTAAGTTATCCTTAGAGGAGATATCAACGCAAAACACACGCTATGGAACAGCAACACTGTAAACGCTTGAGGCAACGCGTTCAATCGTTTTGCTAATTATCACGACGAGACGTCATAGTCTTGGAGGCCTTGTAACGTACTTTCTATGGACATGATAATGCAGACGTTTCAGATATTGTCGTCTTCAAAAATGTTCAGTTAAACTACGAAATTAGTCAGCAAATTCGACTGGGGTCTTAATCCTGTTCTCTTGTATCTGGGTTACCTAGAAGGCACTCCGCCTGATCAACAAGTCTCTATACCCTGGCCAGCTTTTCAAAATCATCTCCAAGTCAATTATGATAACATTCTTATCACTACAACCACGGCTGACCTGAATAACGCATTGGACCAGCTGACAGACTGCACTCACGCATCACTTGCCTTTTTTTCAAATTCACATGTTATCCCGGACAGGCGTGATTTCTTCCCAGTCGCTATTAAGGAGTTAATACGAGTTTGTAACAGAGTCAGCGGCGCTGGCAGTGTAGTCAGTATTGCTGACAGTCAAGGCCAAATACGGATGAACATCTTCTAACACAGAAATTCCACCTAGGTTGCTAAGTTAGGATAGTTAAACCCACAATGGAGAGCAAGCGAAAGCTTTCGCTAAAAATTTAGAAAGACAATTCAGTCCCAATTATCAAGATATCGATGTTAATCTTGTGGCAAGAATAAATAGAAGTGTCCGTTTCAAATTTCATAAAGAATTTAGACCGACTAACAGACCGCATTCTCGCATCGCTTGTCTTTACTTCAAATTCACATGTTATTCCGGACAGACATGATCTCTTCCCAGCCGCTATTGAGGAGTCAATACAAGTTTGTAACAGAGTCGGGCGGCGCTGGCAGCTCAGTCAACATTCTGTTGCAAGACAAAACCGAACTAGGCTAAACCATCAAACACGGATAGATATCTTTGAACACAGAAACTTCACCTAGGCTGCAAAGTTAGAATCGTTAAGCCCAGAATGAAAGTCTACTCCAATAAAGAGCAAGCAAAAGCCTTCACCAACGATCTAGAAAGATTGCAGTCTCAATTTTCAAAACATCGATGTTAATTTTGCGGCAAGAATAAATAGAATTTTGTGAAGAATCTGATGCACCACCATTTAAACCTACTTCATCATAAGAAGTCGGCAAATTCATTCGTGCCACAAAGATCGAGAAGGCGCCTAGTCCAAATGGCATCTCAAACTTTGCACTAAAAATGCTGCCCAGAAAAGCAATCACCGCTGGGGTCGGTATCGCGCCTCCGACTTTTGCCATCTGTCAAGTACCTTGGCATCGCCTTCATCCCCACGCTAAGGTGGAGCGACGAGCTGAGGCGATACTTGGACGTTGTCCACCAGCGTAGTGGATTGCTTTTCAGCCTCTGCCGCGGCATTCCAGGCTGCCACCCTTGGACGTTACTCCACACATATAAAACATTCATTAGGCACGTGATCGACTGCAGATTCACCGTCTTTTGTGCCATACCGTCATATGCGATCAAGAGACTTCAACAGAAGGAGAGGGAAATGTGTAGGAGGATATTCCGCATGCAGCGGAGGAGGTCTGCGACATAACGGGAGTTTCTCCTGTAGATTCGCGCCTCGAATTCATGAGGGGTTGCTTTGTGAGCAGGGCGGTAGAACAAAATAAAGAGCACGTTTTCGACATTCTTAAAATTCCAACTCCGCTTCTGCACCACAAACCTAAAAAGAAAATCAAGCATCCACCTTCTATCAGGATGGAACGTGCGGAAAGCCTCATTCCTAAGCTGATGGACATGCTTCTTTTCACACAGTCTTCCGCGAAATATTGAGCGATGTAGTTAGCGTCTCCCGTGCTACGTTTGCATTCGGAAGGCCTTTTGTTTCACAGGACCGACTGTTCTCACTAGGGTTTAACCGTGATTTTCCCTAGTGTTTAAGGCGAATGCCGGAACAGTACGTTTCACGGATCATAATTTCCGCTACCATCTCATACATTCTACCTCCGCCGCAATATGTTGTTTTCTTCATGACAAACATGGAACCACGACACCAGGACAGCCTACAATACAGAAGTCATCGGCCTTCTACGATGCAACGATCGCCGCCTATCTGCTGCTGCAACAATACAATCGACCGTGTACACATAAAGCGACCGTTGCTGTCTGATGAAGCGTGGACGGCGGACGTGCTCAACCTCGCTGACCAATAATTCAAAACAACCGGGGCTGAAGTAGCACACCAGTGCTTAAAACAGCCTCCCGTCTTTGGAAGGACGGTAACTTTAACTTGATTAATTGATAATTGTCAAACTTAATCATTTTTTGAGAAACGGAAGAAAGCCTATGTGATTTTTATCCCCAAGCCCGGTCAAGATCACTCTTTTTCACAAAACCACTGACTAATAAGCCTTTTGGCCACGCTGAAAAGAAAATTACAGAGGATGTTATATTAGGGCACCTCAAAGAAGAGATTGAAGAGTACGGAATTCTCCAAAATGAACAATTTGGTTTTCGTAGAGGGCATGCAACAACACATCAGATTATTTGGCTGGCCGAGCATATCACCGAAGACTTTAATCATCGGGATCGTACTGGAATCATGTTTTTAGATATATCCAAAACTTTCGATAAAATGTGGCACAAAATGTTATCCAAACACGTACACCATAGAATGACCAAACTCATCGCCTTCTAATCTCAAGAACAGATCATTCTGCATTAAGTTGCAAGATGCTCGTTTCAAAGAAAGAATAATTACCGCCGGACACCCTAGGGCCCCGCTATCTGTGGCGTGGATAATCCTAGCCTCAGACTTTTTAAGCGGAGTTTGATCGGTAATTGATCAACGGTAGACGATAACTTTCTGAGTATTCGGAAAATCAGGATGTTCAACTGGTTGGAATTTGCTGCGGCTAAACTCATTCAGTACTGACTAAACTGTAATATTTACTCTCAGTAGCAGATTCCCACAGTAAGAGCAGAAAGAGAGAGGATATGAAGCGGTAGATGAAATTTCTTCTGCAATGGCTCCACACAGGAAAATCAATATTGCAAAACTTACAGAAAAGCTTCTTGACTTAACAAGACGTAGTGACGGCTTTAAAGCTTTAGAAATTTTGATAAAGTCAACAGGCTAGGAAGTATTTAAGGATCGACCAAGACAGAACAAGATACCCTCTTCCTACTGTAAGCAATAAATCGTCTGGGTCTGACACCCTCAAGAGCAATTTTATTAAAAACACGGAGAGCAGAATCTCTAAATCCAATAAGACATGGATTATTTAAAATCATTTTATAAAGAAACTAAGAGCAATAAAAATGAATTTACAATAACATATACGTTACTTCGTCTAGTCAGTCTGACACTTGTTAAAATTTATTGCGTCTAGGCTTTTGGAAAGAAAAGAGAATTTTTATTTTGTAGACAAATTTATTATTATATCTTCAGGCCATTTTAAATCTGTCTTCTAAAATAGAAGCCAAAATGTAAGCCAAAGAGAGATGTTTTAATATCCACAGCTAATTCTAATTTAAGTATTTTTGAGACACTTGTTATAATAAATATAAGAAGCTGCATACGAGGTGTGCTCACAAAGATATTATTGCTATAAACATAACCAGACGGAATTAATCAATGAAATATGACTTTATTGATTGGTAAACGCTATTTAAATACCGGAGGAATTCCAAGAATAGAAAAAAATGAGGATTTTTTAAAGATGTTGGAAAAAAAGTTAAAATTGACAAATCACACAGGACGTACTAGTGAATGATTTACTGCAACTCTTATACATTATTTTAAAATGACTTGGATATGCCAAAAATGCATTTTATTCGAGAAAGCAGTAATTATTTTGGCAGAGTATCAGGTGCTCTAATAAAATAGAATACGTGATTGCAGTTGATTAAAAAGGAATTGTTCTCACCAGCCTTTTTGTAGATTAATTTCCCATCGGAGTCTATTTTATAGCGGTTCGAATAACTTGCTCGATATGCTGTCTTTTCTTCTTTGTCTATTTTGTCAACAATAAGTATCTCATAGAAAGTAAACATTTATATAGGAGTTCATTAATATCAAACCACCGCACTAGCTCAACTTGTTTATGTTTTCTTTTTGTCGTAGGGCTTTTTGTCAACGACGTCTTTATATACAGTTTCAGAAATCGTATCTCAATATTTATTTTAGTGAAAAACTTTTCAACACGCATGTAACTGGTCTTAGCAATTTGTACTTATTGACCAGTGCAGATTTAATGCCATTACTGACTGAAATTTATAATAAACCATACTACTGTAATTGTAAAGTAAACGTTAATCACAAAGTAGAACCGTTTCACTTATAGTTCCCCCAGAAAAATTAACTGCCCTTGATCACAATCAAGTCGAAATTGATAACTACATTCTGGGACCGTTCAATGAGGGTACATCAATAAAAATTGTCTGTATTTCCAGCGGAGGTAAGACAAATATAATTTAAAAAATATGTCCTTAAATGGAAAACGTTATTTTACAAATGTTAGGTTTTCCATCTCCTAAAGTGACATGGTGGCTAGAAAACGCTCTTCTCGACGACTCCTGCGAGAATTTATCAGAAAATAAAGTGAGAAACGTTCTCTATATAGAAAAACTACAACGAAAGCATCTTCACAAGGTATTAACCTGCCAAGCTTCCAATAACGACGTGATTGCTCCCATTTCAAAGTCGTTGTACTTGGATTTAAATCGTAAGTATAAAAGAAGGAAAACTTTTTTAATTTTCTAAATGTTATTTTTATGTTAGTTAGCGCAAAAAACCGCAACGGTCGGTCGTCCTTACTCTTCTGTCTATCTATATATATATTTTTATTTTTTCATTTCGTTGAATATAAAGTATAAATTTTCCTCTCCATTTCTTTTAAATTACGCGGAATGCTGAGCTATTGTCCCACATCCCCCCTCGATATATAAAGAGCTTAAACACATTTTCGTATTTAAATACTTCATGGGTAGTGAACGGATTATACTTTTCTTTCCTCATTCACCCTTCTTTTTTGAATACAACCCCTTTTCAAGCAACTTTTTTTCTTTTCAAAATATTTAAGGTTAGATAAATATTTAATTTTCCTTAAACGGCAAGACTTGGATGTCGTGTTGTATAAATAACTATTTGTGTGAATTATTAAAGTGGAAATTCGAATAAAAATAGAAATTTTGCAAAAGATAAATTTACCTGTAAGTTATAAAATTAGATTCATCACATTTACAGGAACGACTTGTTCATGTTCAGGAAATAGTGTTGTTAACGAAGAAAAACAAAAGAGTTTAATTATTTTCTCATTAAGAAATAATCGTAATGAATCACGTACAGTTCAACTTTCTTTTATAGAAGATTGATTGCTTTTTAGCATGCACCCTTGAAAAAGTTAAAAATCCTAAGAGTCAGATAAGACATTGAAGTTAATTTCTCAAAATGCTTTATTTTTGTCTTTAGAAAGTCTTTGAGGGTACAAAGCACATGGCAAAAGAAATATTTGAAAATGTTAACAATATTTTAAAAGGTACAAAATCAACAAATCGTTCATAATTTCTAATGATTCAATACGTTGTAAAGGACATGGGCCGGGCATCTACCTAAAAGAAAATATTTTAGTTGTTACCCATGAGAATTGATCATTTCTTATTAAAATGATAAAAAAAGCTCTGATGATATCCACGACACTGCAAATCTTTGCTAATAGGAATGTATCAGGTGTTAAACTTTAGTAAGAAAGATTTTTGACAACCCCTTTGCTCATAAGAACCCGTACTGTATTCTCAAAGTAAAGTGCTCAGTAGCTGATTGGAGTCTTATTGCTGATTTACTAGAACCTATACCAACTACATTTTGATTTCGTGTAGATGCAAGCAACACCGTAAACAGGAGGTGTCGATCGCGGTGAAAGTTACTCGCACCGGATCCGGGAGGCAAAAGCTTCCTAAGAAACGATAGTTTGCAAAACCCAAAGAATCCATTGGAAGCAACACACAATATACTCAGTGCTGACTAAATGAGGAAGCAGCTGTCGCACTAATAAAGACTGGTTAACAACAACGACTTTCCTTAGCAAAATAAAACTGTAACGTTTCAGTATAAAGATAGAAAATCGATTGGGTAAAAGAGGTGTCAAGGCTAAATTCCCTGAAAATCCTAGTTACCCTTCTGGATCCAAGACTGGTTATAATTCCTGTAAATGAAAACCAGCAGGACAACTAGGTGGTGAACTAGCTGTTAACACTCTGGTGGCTGATGATATCAATTAATTAAAGTTTTCATCCGCCGAAGGTGGTGGGAAAATTAGGAAAAGCCTTCTCTTCAGTCATTCTGACTTTGGTTATTGGTGTGAGTCGCACCGAGGACAGAAGTGCTAAGCAAACCGCCGCGCAATCGCCGGAAGGGAAGTGGGGCAGAGACGGGGATAGTGAAAGAGGTGTTGGGAGTAACTACAGCCCAAGAACATCCAACCACATGGCTGGTTACCGAGGGAATTCGATTTCGCGATGGGAGTAAAAGTAGACGGTAAAGCCTGGACAATGGTAATAGAAACTTGCCTTTTTAGTTGTTGGAAGACTTCTCTGAACCTGAAACAAAAGTAGTAGCAGAATCCTGTCGAAGAAGTGGTAAGATGTATCGTAGGTAGAGGAGCAATGTTGAAGGAAGGCAGAGTGGTTTGGAGTTATCGAGTTCCAGCTCAAGAGAAAGGTGCATCTTGATGGTGCTCAATATAGCAAGTGGGATCTCATGGTCTAGGTCGATGGCCTTGTGAATGTACCCACACTGAAGTGATTCGAGTCGAGGATTTATAGGAGGGGACCCCAGCCCGCTTGTAGACCTCCCCCGAGAGGTGGAAGCAATCAAGTCGAAACCTCCTCCTACAGATCCATCTCTTTTTAAAGACGTCTATCCAAAAGGTAGGGCTGTAGAGAAAAAAGAAAGGAAAATCGATAATTGACGACTAGGAAAATACACATTTTATATATCTGGATAAGGGTACAGCTAAAATAAAGGCATGGCGCTGTATAATGTCGAGACACTTCTGCAGCTCCGCGCTCCAGTGAAGGGTGTAGGTGAGTGTGATGCCCAGGTAGGTGATCGAAGAGGGGAGGCGAAGGCAACGCAGATTCAGATGAACGTCGGTTTAGAGAAACTGTTTATTGGTGATTTGATTTGAAATTAGGTTTGATCCGCCAGTGCCGGAACCAGTCATCGAGCTGTGCAAGCGCTCGAGCAAGTTGACGAGACGCGGAGCTGGCAGACGCGGCTGTGGCGGTGTTATGATGAGGATAGCCGTGATGGGTTGGGGGTCGTGGGATATCTATGCAATACAAAATAAAAAGGATTGGGGAGAAAATCAGACCCTGGGGCACGTCAGCCTGAGGGGTGAACGAGTTGCAGGTTTTGCCTTGGATCCCCACTCGATGATGCTGGTGAGAAAGGAAACTGTGTATGATCCTGACAAAATCGGCTTTGCTGATGTTGGTGTGACCTTGAAGCACTTGGTCTGTCGTAAGCCAAATTGAAATGGTGACAAGAGATTGTTATTTTCGAGAAATACTCTTAGTCTATCGGCTAGAAGTTTTTCAAAGATCTTGCCCAAAACGTTAAGATTGGTGATGGGGTGGTACGAGGACGGAGGCAGGCGTTGAAGAAGGTTGTGAAGAGTTTGATGATATTGTCTGGGAAATGACGAAGAGTTCTTCTGGTCAGTGTGTCGTTGTCGGGTGCTAAGTTTTTCTATTGGATAGGACTGTTGATGTTTAGAAGGGAGGTCCAAGGGAGTAAAGGAAAGATAGGAGTGGGTGGCTAGAGACCACACCCGCCACCCATCTAGGTGCGTTTTAGGATTCTTTGGAACCCTGTAAGGGTGAGCAATTGAGATGTTTTAAAATGAGCTTTAGTTATGCAAAGGTAGTGTGTGTTTTATATTTTCCTTTCATTATATTGATACAAATTCCCAATGGGCAAAGTGTCATCTCTTACCTTCGCATTGCCTAGTCGTTCTAACGGCGGTGGTTTCATACAATCACCCCCATTTTTGTGACCGACCCCAACGCCTTTCGTTATAAAATTACCTTGCCCTTTTGTTTTCAATATTTCTCTTTCAAATTAAATGTTTAGATGTAAATCAAACGAATAAATGAAATGGAATAAAAATCTAAACCTGAGAACGATAAAAATAATTAAAATGAAAACTTAAAACTAACTCAGTTGTTCGTTATTGAAGTCTACCATATGCTTCTCCAATTCGTTTACTCTTGTTTGTTCTACTAACACTTACCCTACATTGGTTATTGTTCGGTAGGTTTGCGACGCGAAGTAAATTTGGTAGTGTGGGTACTGGAGAGACTTCTGGACGTCGAAAATGATCCACTTGGAATTTGAAGATACAATCCCCGGTGCTCACCAGGCAATGCGACAAAGAATGCGGCTAGGGTAACTTCATCGCTTTGCAAATGGACTGTTGTACTTTCGACGTGGAGAAATGCAAGTCAGGTTGAAACTCTGTTAATGGTTTTGTAAGGGCTTCAATTTCCTGCTGTTGTCTTTAGTGTGGTCCTTCGGATTAAGCTCCAGCGTCCCAGTCTCCAGGGTATGGTAGATTACGGTCATACTTGCTTGCTTGTCAGCGTTACTTTTTCACCGGATAGCTGTTTTAGGTATCCTGTTGTGGATAAATGGATTAGAGAGGTTGATGCGTTGCTTGTTTTTATTCCCTCGGACTGAACCAGCTGATGGAACATGGTGGGACTGGGATGCATCAGCAGTAGTAACAGTTGTTAGCAACGATGGATGATGAGGTGACGTACAGGATGAGCAAAGTAAGAAGGAGAGCGTTTAGGTGGTTGGTATCTGCACCTGTGGTATCGGTCAGCGATGATTACAGTGGGCGTGGATATTGATGAATACTGATGAAGGACTTCGGCTATTCTAGCGGAGGAGGGTGCAGAAACAGACAGCGTACCGGAATTTGTATTTAAAAATTTATGTGAAGAGAGACATCTAGGTGTTCTATGGCAGCTGAATGTTGAACTCGGATGTAGCTGAAGGCCGGTTATACCGGATGTAGTTGAAGGCCGATTGTTGAAGCCCGTGACAGGGGCAATGCATGCATTGGCTGTTGCAGGCGGTGTTTTCAGAGGCTGGATGCAGTAAAGAAGCGAACAACGAATGCTGAAGGAGAGTTTTCACTCGCAAAAGAGACACTCTATGTAATGCGGCATACAGATTTTAGGACTATACCTCTACGCGCGCACTAGTAGGAGCTAGCGGACACTACGAACAAACGGTGGCAGTGGCAAATAGGGACTTCGGGGTCGTCAAATCTACTAACACCGACTTGGGATGCGTTTGGTATGCGGACACTCGGTTGTGTCGCAGGGCTGTCAGGAGGCAACTAGGACACAGGACACGCAATCGGGGGAACACCAATGGGCTGGGCGAGCGTCGGTTATTAGAACCGAACAGACATCACGCGGAACTGTCACGGCCATACAGTAAATTGCTGGGCAAGGCGACGGTCGTTGTAAGAGAACGTCTTCCAACACTAAAGAGTATGGTTAACAACTGGATTTCCCAGACGTTCAGCAAACTGTCGGCTAGTTGAAGACTAAGAATTGTTTTTAGCTTTGAGTTCTGACGTTCGGTGGGGTTTTCTCTCGTTGTATATACAGCTGTACGCCATGGGTGAGTGTTCCATTGGTGAGTGGCTCGGGGATAACCAAACCGAAGAAATGTTTCTTCTAATTGTTGGTTTAATTCGGTCCTGGTGGCGTTCTTCAAGGGGAAGTTCTCCATTTATCGAGTAAAAGGATCCCTTACTGCGACGAAATAGTTGTATCTAGCTGACGTATGCCCCAAGATCACAGGTGATGATCTTAAACAGGATTTGTGGCTGCTTTGATTTCTGTGGAGCATTTGCTCGATTTGGTCGACGTTTATAAAGGGCACAAAACATCAGGCGGGTTTCTTGTTCCGCGGCTGCCTAGTAATAGTGCATACTTCTAATGGTTTCATCCGCACCGGGATAGGATAAAATCGTGGTGTTTACATATAATTCTTCATTGAACTTCCTTGTTGATTTATATTCTTCTAAAACAAAATTGGCATATTTACCAAATCAGGAAATAAAGTTCTCTACCGTTGCTTTTAAAAAGCGAGAATACTTTGTCCTTTAAATGCATGGCTGTATAGATTCATAGTCTCGTTTGTATGGGGATTTGAGCTTCAAGCGGATAGCACTGCAACAAGCGAACTCACATTTAAAGTTAGCTTGCTCAGTTATCAGTAGATTAGAACTTTGTAAAGGCGAGCGATGGACCTTTGAAAGATACCCATCTCCTTGTTAATCGTGTGCCAGATTCAAGTAAGGTTCAACTGGTATTATATCACAACTTTAAGAAGAAATTCAGGTTTCTATTGAATTAGTAGGAGCTATTTAATAGAGATTTTGCTTAGCTTAATGATGGGTCGAAGACGATGACAACACTGATACTAACGTACATAGTCAGTTGAACAATCACATCTCACTATGCAACCATTCGCAACGTCTCCTAGCACTTCCTTGCTTGATATGCTTGTGTATTATGGGAGAGACGGAAGCAAAAAGGTGTCATACACAAGGTATGTGAATAGACGGAATTTTGGGAATGACATATTACAGCCATTTGTAAACTCACACTAAGGGTTAGAATTTTTGTTTCTCCATGATTTATGTATATGCAACAATATTCTAGGAGTATGTTATCCTGGTCCTTAGAAGTGAGGAAACCAGATCCAGAACGCTTTGATACGATGAGAAATGAAGGGAGCAGTAGGTGAGTTAACGTACGCTTGACTCTTATCTACTTGCTCAAAAGGAGGGTTTGTCACTGGTCGGTTAACAGGTCATGGTCTTCTACATAAGAATTTTAGTAAGTACATGACAAGATTTGTTTTGGACCCGCTCTTCTATATTTCTAAACATTTAAATCAAAAAAATCTTTCCGTCATTATTATCATGGATAGTCAAAGTACTTTGAGAGTATCCTGGAAAGACTCTAGTGGTGATCTATAAAAGCGTAACCAAATTTCAGGAGTTAGCTCAGGGCAATATTGTGACATTACGCTCAACTTGCGATCATGGTTGTTTGCTTTGTTTGCTCTGAAGTAAGCCATTGAGCTGCCACCTAAACAAGAGCTCACGATCAAAGGATTTAGCTTTATTTGACTGTCCTATAGCAGAAATAAAATGAAAGTTGTCTATGACTTTTTTTGTTTCGTTTAAACTAATATTATAAGGTTCTACATCCTGTACAAAAATCAGACATGTCACCGTATATACGATGCTGTTGAAGGTATCATTTAAAGTAACACGAACACCTAAAAAGTGCCTTCAGTTCGATTAGATCTAAAGAATAAACAGAAGACGAAAATAGGAGAAAAATAGAATTTAACGTTAACTGAATATTATTAAAATCTGTAGCTTCATTCTTTGACAAAACAAGCATGTATCAAACCATAACAAGGTGCTGCTGAATGACAAGAGTTCATTGTTTTCTTATTAGCAAAAAACCAGTCCGAACGTTCATTCATCTTCAGAAGAGGTCTCGTTCTTAAAATTCACCAATTTTTTGTAGTATAGCATGCACTTTGTGAAATCTATTTCGATACCCATCATTTTTTATCGCTAATAGTTAAAGTAGGCTTCCATCAACAAGTCATAATTGAAAACGCCCTAAATTAACTCGAAAAAGTCTGTTTCTTTCAAAAGAAAGAATGCAACAATAAACCAACTCCATATAACACAAAAGCCGCGTTTCACATCCGCATTTTTTGAAAAATAATAGATTACTTGAACACATATCTCGCGGCCCCACTCTTGTTTACCCTTTCACGTCGTTTGTATTTTTGAGGGGGGTAAAAATTTCGCGCTATTTATCTAGCTATATGTACAAAGCTCACTTTTTTCTGTTTTTCTCTTTTGTTACACTTTTACCACTAACCATAGAGGAATTGTTTCAATTTATTTTTGACGTTTATTTAACCGATCAATTTACATCTAATCGGTTTGCAAAAGCGAACACCCTTAAAAATAACATTTACAATCGCTTAATGTTATTACCAACCTTATACTACCGCAGATGTTTTACAAATGTCATGTTCATAAAACGAAGATATGGTTGGGAAATGATAATGCCATAAAGTCGTAATGCGAAGTTGTGGGGTCGTTAAAAGTTTAAATGAGACAAAATTAAAAAGTGTAACAGTACTTCGTTAAACTTTAGCGATCTAGAGAATTCGTACGAAATAATTGGGTCTTTCCTAGTTTTAAGTACTTGCAATTGCATTAAATATTTTTCAAGTTTTCTCCTCGTGCTTGTTTGTCGACACGTTAGAGTGAGAAGAAGCGTTGTTATGTTAACGAATAGAATTTGCATTCGGCAAAATCTCGACCGTGAGAAATTGCCTCGAGCGCCACGAAACTGCTTCTAGCGCCTTGGACAAGAACCAATGATTCCCGTCGCGTGGCGGACAGACGTCTGACCAAAAACCAGACCAACACTACCACTTTTACTCCTCATTTGTATTCCTTTAACGGCGTTCATTAACACTACCTTTATATATCGTGCCATTGTCAGTAGATTTCTCAATGAAACATTCTTATGTGAATAAAAACAAACAGGCACCTTATTTATTGATAATAAAGTCTTTTCTCAGAAGTTTTTCCTTTTTAAAATCAGACTAATAATATAAAAACGCAAAATCATTAATTTGAAGATATGCGATAATTATACATTCTGACGTTTTATTAACTTGTTCAGCATCATAAACTGTCGTTAAAGTATTTTGATAGCATCGTCTTAAAATGTAAAAAATGCAATTTAATTCTGTTGCTCAACCGGGAGTACCGGTAAAATAAAAATCAAAAAATTCTTAAATTGGAAAACTAGAAATAGCTTCAAGATTAACTATTTTAATTAAACTAGAGCAATTAAGTGTAGAACAAGCAAAATCAATTTAGTTATGAATTGTTTTAAAGTCTCGAATTAAATTGCTTACTTAATCCTGCACCTTTAGAAATGCAAAGTCGGTTTAAATTTGTCGCTACTTTAAATTTCTATACCGGATGTTTTTATATTCATTCGAAGACTTTAATTGCTGATTAAAATGTAATTATCTACGCATGTATTGTAAATTTTAAGAGGTCGTTATTTATTTGCAATAAATGTTTGAACAATTTTGCATGAGTAAATTAAGATAATTAAGAAGAATTTGTCTTTTAGATTACTTTTATTATCCTAATCATTTTGTTTGCTTTTTCATTAATTGAAATTCGAGCTGGGAACATTTCATTGATTTCTTGTCTGTTTCTCAAATGTGTTTACGGAAAATCAAGATTTCAATACTAAAATAATGAAACTTACCTCAACAATTAATACATAGCAAAGTAATAGAAATCGAACCACGAAGTGATAGTGCCAGCTTGCCTGTGCATATGTAGAGTCTGCTATCAGAACTTACTACTACAGGCTTCTTTTATTTAGTGAATCTGAAGCACATTTCTCAAGACCTGTCTGTTCCGGAGCCTTTTGCCCTTTAATCTTAGTGAAATATTGATAATCTAGGACTAAAAACGTAACGATTTCTAAGAATGGCATTAAACTAAATATAGTCCTTTTGACATGTGCTTTGGAACCGATGGAAGAGGTTTGCCAATTTGGAAATGTCCAAGTGTTAGTGGTTCTAAATCACTAGGGTTATCTGACAACTAATTAAAGATTGACTAGCGTTAGTACCACATAAAACTCTTCAAATGTTAAGGACGCAATTGCAAGAATTTTTTTATGTGGAATTTTGTCGATTGTATACCTGCCTACGACAAACAACCAAAATGAGCAGCTTTTGGAGGTATAAACTTCCATTATAATATATTATCGTTAACTAAATTCTTAATTGTGATTTCCTGATTTAATTGGCTAAATAAACAATCAGAAAGCGCCCTGAGTTCAGAATGGGCACCCTTAAAATTAGATGCATTATCTGAATTAAATATTTCTAGAAATAAAACGTTTAAGGCACTCTAAAAACATTAATAGTGAATTCAGTCACAAGTTCTAAGTGGATTGCTTTAATAACATAACAAATAAACAAGGCGATATAACATTTAATGAATTTTGGATTTCGCGTTTTGCGGTCTTTAGTAAGAATAGTAATCTCCACCACTTTCAAAAAATGGAGGGGTAACATTTTCTTGGCCTGCTGGCAAATCACTCATTATAGGAATCTGTAGTTTTGGATTGCAGCTAGTGCGAATTACACATTTATTAATCGCATCTTTAGTTAAATTCTTTCCAGCAACAGACCAGAACTCATCACGTACAATTTCTAACAGATTTCCAGGAATACGGTGATGTGATTTAACATAATATGCTCGTACATTATAATAATGCGTGCAAAAAGGTGCTTTGAGTTTAAGATAATGGGATGTTTTTTATTGTGAGAGTAGCTTGAGTGGTGAAGACAACTTCCCACTCTCATTGTGCCTGCTCCATCGATAATTTACTTTCAGTGAAAGGATTTTGCTTTTTGAGTGAAGCGGTTTGTTTGATGATAAACGCTTCAGTTCCAGTGGATAGGATTCTAATTGCGACAGTTTCACAAGGCAGTACAATGCTTGCTCTAATTCAATAACCAAGAGAAAGCCTTTACGTTTGGTATTACGAGGTGACCAGCAATTGTGTTTAAATCGTAATGCATAAGCAACAAATCTTTGTAGTCTTGATAACGTGGAGAATCTATTAGATGTTTCGGTAGATCTATATTCCAAAGAAACAAAAGAACCTCCCAACCCGCTACATCGTTTCATTGCATTAGTTACAAGTTTGTGTCAGTACCCCAATAAAAAGTTCGCCCAGAAACCCATACCGAAAACCGTTTAAGTGTAAAGTGTGCGTTTCGCGCAGCACGATATACGTCGATAAAAAAACTAAAAGCTTTTTCCACAACCATATCCCAACAGTCCTTCTTAGAACTCAGCAATGCTAATAGTCCATATCTCTAAATAGTACAAAACATAAAATACCCCATAATATATATATATAT
>VTPC01003263.1:0-14958 GCA_011009095.1 Ignelater luminosus
AGTATTTTAAGTGCTATGTTTATACAGGGCATCAAAAAAGTTGAAAGTATCAATCAAAGTTGCAGGTCTTCTTTTGAGTAAATTACAACACAAAGTGGGATAATTACTTCTAAAATTTCTTCAACCATTTTCTTTTTGCTTTGCTGCAGATTTGCGCATAATAGAGAATTATAAATTTCCTGAGTTTGCTTGCTTTTAGCTTTACCTTTCCTAATTTAATAATAAGTAGGTATTGTATACGTAAACTTGGTTTTACCCTAATATTATTTAATCTAAACTCGCCATTTGAATTTACAAGCGAGAAGCAATGTATATTTAATTACAAACATTTCTCGTCTTATTCTTTTTTTAATCACAAGTGTCTAAACAGATTGATGAAGGTAAATTTATACAATCACATTTTAAAAAGCCACTAGACTTTTAAAAAGCAGAAAAGTTAAATACAAAGTCAAATACCATTTCTACTTTTTCAATGTAAAAAAGCCGTAAAAAAAGTAATCTGAATTTCTGCTTGAAGCGTTTTGACATTTAGATAGCTAGAACTCTTTTGTAATATGTAATACGTATGTCAAAGGAATTCTACGTGATTGTATCTATACAATGGCATGTATGTGATATGAATATGTTTAATTTATAAGCCTTATACGAGTACTTAGCCAAAGGAAGTCTTGAAAGGGTGTGCGTGCTCTGGACCCACATAACATTTTCAGGCGTATGTTTTAGGTCTGGAACGCCTGCGGAGTAGGATTTTCCTCGGTAATTCCCTAGAAGCCTAATTATTTTTGAGTAGTTCAGAGTTTTAATGAGAATCTTGTGGTGCTTATTTTGAATGAAGGTTATCATGTTGTATAATATTATTTTTATGAAATTTTTTTAATTTAGTTTATAAAATGGTCTACTAGGAAATTTTATTAATTTCAATATTTTTTCAGTTTATCTTTAATATTAATAAGGAGGAAAGCAGCAAAGGTCACTTTATTTAATGAAACTGGCAGTTACTATATATTTGAAAAGGCTTTTGTGTGCTTGTATATATACATAATAGTATTTTGTCTGACAAGAACTTTCTGTGTAATTATGTTTTATTAAATTAATGGCTAATTACTACTTGTACTGTCTATCCTCTAGCTTTAAGTGAGGACAAAGTGTTTTAATAATAATCTTTCCTGAAAATGCTTTTGAAGTACTTTAAAGTAAACAAATCTCTATTGTTATACACTTCAGTAACTTTATTGAATTGCTAATTCTTAATTTTATTATGATTAGTAATCAATGAGAACTTCTTTCTTTGCTAATTGATGTTATTATATTTCTTTAAAGAGTTAAGTTTGATCTTTTGCTGGTAGGTCAGCCTTTTTGAGAGATTCTTATACCCTAGACCAATTTTAATTAATATTTTCATGAAAAAATCACAATTGTTGCTTACTTTTTAATGACGTATCGCAAGTGGAGAAAAGCCATTTCAAATTTTAAAGTTAGGTGTGTTGGAGCAAACATAGCAACCTCTACAATTAAGTTAACTGCGTATTATAAAGCGCCCCTCTATAAATAAACTGATATGTTTTTTATTTCGATATCTTAATTTATTTATGAGGTATTAAGGGTGGATTGCATTCAAATAGACACACTGTATATTATTATAATACCGTGCTATGGGTCTTCTAAGGTAAGCTCATGATTTTTAGTACATTCTATTTTTAGTTGTTCACATTGCTTGCTTTTGTTTTTTAGAAATCTAATTTTTCCTTGAACTGTCTCTTGTCTTCCCGGCTTGAATTTTTGCATATAAGACTTTTTTGTGTACCCTTTGGTTTAGATGTCCAAATCATCTTAACCTTTGCGCTTTATTATTTTAATTATATCTAGTTTTTGGTGCAATTTTTTGTTACTTTTTGGTTTGTACTTCTTTCTCTAGGCTTTTGTCAGTTTTTAGACCTATATTTTTGACTTTTCTGTCGATTCTAATTACCACCTTTCTAAATTTCTTCTTAGTTTTATAATAATGAAACATTATCGGAACAAATACACACTGATGCCTTTTGTTGGTTTTCTTAACTTCTCTTTTTACTGTTTAATACGTCTGTACTAATACCAAGAAGATAGAGAGCTACCCTATTATCCTATTTAATCATCTAGTTCTGAACTTCAATCTTTTATGAGTATTTACTATTTGTATTGCTTTTGCTATTCTTTTTATATTTTCTATTTGTTTTTTTTTGTATTTAGTACTCTTGCTCTTTGGCATTTGGTATCTCTGGAATGTACGCTGTTCACCCTACCAAAATTTCAATATTTTACCTAATGAAGGGTCTTTCTTATGTTTATGTTTAGCTTTATAGCGGAATACAGTTTTATTTACTTTTTATATCTTTTGCAATGCTTTTTGATAGTCCAGGGGAAAAAATAGAAAAATAATAGGAATTGTTTAAAAAGAAAAAGAATATCAATCAAGATCTTTAATTGAGTACCTAGACTTTTTCTTTATATGCAATAAATACGTACTTGTGTATCTCATATTTTCTTAAATTGTTTTAGATAATACTTTTAGTGCTTCTTAAATCTTTCTAGTTTTGTTCCATTTTTGTATAGCTAGGGACTAAATACACATTTGGGTTTTAGTTCTACAGCCACAATAAAAGGTAGAAATAGAGCGGATTTAGATCATTTTATTATAAAAATTATTAGAAAGCGTGTTGCTGCTAGTATCACGTAAATATCATATCTTGATGCGACTAGTGTACTCATGTATCTTTAAAAGTTGCGTATTTGCTTAACTCAGACTAATGGAGATGTTATGGTTGCAGATGTGAAAAATTAAACAGTTCAAGTCAAAGAGGAAAGAGAACTCTGTTTCACGTTAGTGTTTACCTAACTTAATTACCGGAACGCAAGACATAGTTTCAAATTCATAAACCAAAATGAAGACGAAAGGTCAAAAACTGTAATTCTAGTTTTCAATGCCTTTGTATTCAATCTTGACTCTTAATACGCGATTTTGAAGATTTATTGGCAGTAAGAAACTTCAAAAGGCATATTTATAATAATTAAGTATAAACAAATCAAAATATACTAGATGTGTCGCAGGGATTCACTGCGCAACCTCTAGACCTTTCCTACGCTGGCACGCTCTTTGTGCGGGCGCCTGCGGTGACCATCAATCGAAGTCCCCTTTATTCAAAAACAGGTCGGGGAGTGTCTTTTATTAACCTTCTCAAACAGATAATTACAAACATAGGTCGGACTGTGATATTCAACGAAGCACCTGTAGTGGCAAGTTAAGAAGGTTAGTGGAGAGCAAAGTCCAATCTTCGATCACCGCAGGTTGATTCACGGCAGTGTAAGTTTGGGTTTTACCCTGTATTGACATTTTTAAGAATGCTAAATTCTAAGAGAGTTAAGAAGGACAAGGCAGGTCTAAACCTGACCACTTGGCCTGTGGGATATTTAGCTCTTTTAGAACGTTGATGGATGGCAAATTCCATTAAATTGGATAATATAACATTTGGTGATTGGCCCTTCAATAATCTTCTAAGATAGCTAAATATCGCACGGACCCAAGTTTAAGCTTTGGTTTCCATTGATCTACTTAAGGATGCCAGATTCAAACACCGATCGGGTTTCGCCTTGTAAGAGAACTAAATTTCCATCATCTGTGGTCGCGCAAGGTCGGGTTTCGCTCTCCATCAAGCATTTAAGAGAGTTAGATTTTGCCTTCCATTAGCATCCCTAATTTTTTTAACCGGTTGATTGACAGCGAATTTTAAACGTTAGATTGGGTAGCATGTCGGGCTTCAGACTTTATTGATCTTCTTAAAAATGCTAGATTCTATCAGCCGTCTAAGAGAGTTAAACTTCCAAAGGACTACCTCCCTGCAGTGGCCTGGGTTAAGTACTTCATTGTTCATATTAAGATTGTTAAATACAAAAACGTGACGGGCTAAACCCACCAACGGGCATTTGAACTGACCCTGCATCATCCTAACAAAACTTAATTTACTAGAAGCCACCTGCGATGGCTTAGTCCTCTATTAACCTTTTTAGAAATGCTAGTGACTAGAACGTGTCGGGCTTGCCCTTTTACGAGCCGCTTATAATGGCTCAAAGTAAAACTTCACCCTCTCTTAGTGTTCTGAGGAGGAGAAGTAACGAACACGTGCTCGACTATACTCTTCTGCAGGCCAACTGATTTGGGCTTCCTAGGACTATTAACACAAACATGGGTCGGGCCGAGCTACAAAATGCATAGCTAGGTATTCTCAAAGCATGTCTAAATCGTTTATTCTTTGTTGCACTTTATTCCGTCAATGAACGCAGATTGTTATAGATAGTTGATACTATCTTCCTGAGAAATTCGCTCTGTAATGATAACGAATTAATACATGCATTGCTTAACGCGATGTATCATCAATGATGATGTCTGTTATTCTTCATAACAGGAGCGATGTAGTAATTTTCAATTCTTATTATGGAAGCATAACGGCGTTTTTCTTGTTAGCAAGTTTACCTACTCCTGTTGTACAGTCAACTCGTCACTTGGCATGTCCAGTAAATATTTAGATTGTAATCATTTACAGAGTTGTTTTTATTATTCAGTGAATTTAAATTGAAAAAATGAAATAGGTGGTTATTATTTAACTATAAATCCAACAACTTGAAATAACAGTCAGTGGAAGATAGCTTCTTTGGGGATGAATTTGTTAAACTATCGGTAACACCTGATTGATCCTAGCGTTTTATTCAGTTTGCACCGATGGATCATCCGCAGACTACATTTTATCTGTCCAGATTTACGTTATGTCGATCGCTTTGGCACTCGGCTGCACAGAAATTCTTCTCTAACGCTGCCCGATGGACTCCCATGCCCTGCGAAGGATACTGAGACTCGAAAAGTGTTGGGGTCTTGCATCAGAGAAGTGGTTAACGAAACCTTTGTTAAAACAAAACTAAGTATAAAACAATTTTCTTCTGAGTTAGGCATGTACTTGTTCTAGGTATAATCAAAATGATGAAATATCAAACTGTGTTATATGATATGATATTGGCGATCGTGGTGTTGGGTAGTGGTAGAGGCATTATTCGATTTTACAAACTTTTATGTAAGTTAAATCTGTTTGATTTCTTGCCAAATAGATTTCTGATACGCTTGCCAAAGATTATTTGCATGAAATTCAATAAAATTTAATTTCTTAGTAAGGATGTTGTCTGTCGTGACTTTCTAGCCATTTCTGTAGCAACCTCCTCCTCGCATTTCATTATATCCTCTATTTGACTCTTTTTCTTAATTTTCATATTAAATTGCAGTTATTGATTTTAGTTAGAGATATTTCATTTTAGCAAATTTTAATTCAAGATAAAAAATTAAAAACCACACAAGGACAATTAATAAAATAGAATATGGCTAATTCTGTTTTTCTTTTAATTTTAATTTCGATATCTATGCGGGGTTTGTTAATATCATAAAAAGGATAAATCGAATTATTTAAGAAATAATCAGGTGTATTTTTACAGTCTGTATGATCTTAGTGACGTCAATACTAAAATTAGACGGCCTTTTTAGTTTTCAAATTCCATAGACTCGCGTATATTTGATTTGAAAAACCTCGGACATTTATTTTTCTAAAAGTTCAAACACAAAAAAAATATCCAGTATTTTATCAACGTACTGTATAAAAATATTTCTACTTTAATTTGTTTTCACTACCCTTATTGCACATTTTCACAAAAAGAAATTTCAAAGTTTAATCTTGTTCACACTTCATAAACTTTTTTAACGACCAACGAAAGAGAATAATACTCGGTATTTATACCACACCTTTTCTTTGTTTTGCCATTTATTATTTTTATTATACGTAAATATTTTAAATAAAGTACAAAAAAGATCCACTTCTTTTGAAATAACGTATTTCAGCTTGGCATTTTAGAAATAATTCACGTACTTTCATTCGGAAATATTTCACCAGTTTCTTAAGTAATTCACTAACTTCGAAATACGCCAGAAACCTCAGTCGAAAAGCTTTTTATTACTTCATGAAGTTCATTTATAATCCAAAGACGTTTTTTTGCCCTTTGTTACAAAAATCTCTGTTTTTGTATTAAAATTACAATTTAAAAAGTTTAATAATCTTTCCCTTTTCCTGCGTATTATTTTCTAAAGAAACATCCATAACATTCTAGCTTTAATGTAACTATGCACAAAAGAAAATGAGTTTACATCTCTTTCTAGCTGATTAATTAGTCGTTGTTAAAAATAGCTCCCCCTCGTTAATGTTTAGGTTATAAATTCAAGTCAACACAAATAAGTAGGCCGAAACAAGCATGATTTTCCACTATAGTAAAACCTGACTACATAACTACATTGATTCTACTACCACAACAAACATAAAACTTTCAATTTACTCTTGCTGGTTTGATTGATATTGACTTTTTGTCTTTGTTTTTAGTGAGATAGATTGGCCGTAAAAAGGAATTCTAGCAATGCTTATTACTGAAATGCTTTCGTACGAAACGTTTTTTTTATGTGTCATACGTTGAAAGCTTTCTTACTTTAAGTTGTATTTCTTCTAACAACATTTTTCTTTTGCTTTACTTGCTTTAGATTGATATTATCTTAATTAAATTATCTTAAAACTTCTGAATTTAAGTAATATCTAGTTCTTACAAAATTTTTGGACTCATAATCTTGTTGCATTCAAGTCTACCTCTAATTTGGGGATTACTTTAAATACACATTTGAACTTGGTTTCGTTTGTATTCACTTCCAATTTTATATTTTTATCTTTCTTTACCAAAACATTATTAATTGTTGTTGTTAATATGATGTTAAGGCAACAAAATTGATAATTACGTTATTATTATAACCAAAACTAAAAATGGCATAAGTTACTAACGGTAAGGAATCTAACCGTTGGTAATTCAATTAATTTTGTTTAGCGATCTTAACCTCACTTCTTCGATTAACATTTAATAGTCACTTGTGTAATTGCAAATTATGCCTTATGCTGAATTATTTTTTCTTATTTTCTTGAATTACAGGTTTTAATTAATTTAATTTAAAAAACAGTATTGATTGCAACGTTACGCAATTTTTATATGGGTTGGCAACTAAGTAACTTCGGTTTTCACTCATAGGAAGCGTTGCTTTATTCTTTTGAATGACTTGTGTTAGTGATATACTTTGCCTTTTGACATTTGATATCAGTCACATTGAGATTACTTTAGAAGCAAGCGGTGCGTGATGTTAATTGCTTAACAGAGCGCACGTGTCAGAATTGGTTAAAAAAATTCCATTCTGGAGATGTTTCCCTTAAAGGTGAGCAACGTTCTGGTCGGCCTACTGAAGTTGATGATGACCAAATCAAAGTCATAATTGAAGAGGATCGTCATATAACTGTTCGAGAGATTGCAAAGAGGTTAAATGTATTGCACACAATAATTGAAAAGCACTTAAAATGTCTTGGACTTGTTAAGAAGCTCGATATTTGGGTACCGCATGAATTGAAAGAGATTCACTTAACATAACGAATCAACATTTGCAATATGCACCTTAAGCGCAATGAAATCGACCCTTTCTTGAAAAGAATCATCACTGGTGACAAAAAATGGGTCATTACAGTAACATCATTCGAAAACGATCGTGGTACAAGCACAATGAATCAGCACAAACCACATCGAAAGCTGAATTGCATCAAAAAAAGATCATGCTGTCAATTTGGTGGGATTACAAAGGTGTTGTGTATTTTGAGCTGCTTCCAAAAACCAGACGATCGATTCAGATGTTTACTGTCAACAACTTATGAAACTGGACGAAGCAATTAAAGAAAAACGGCCAGAATTGGCAAATTGGAAAGGATTAGTGTTCCATCATTATAATGCAAGACCTCACACATCTTTGGCAACCCGTGGAAAATTATTGGAGCTTTCTTGGGAAGTGATGCAACATCCCCCATACAGCCCTGATCTGGCATCATCTGATTACCATTTATTTCGAAGTTTGCAAAATTCTTTCAATGGTAAAACTTTCACAAATGACGATGATCTTAAATCGCATTTGGTTCAGTTTTTTGCTGATAAGAACCAGAAGTTCTATGAGCGCGGAATCGTGAAGCTGCAAGAAAGATGGCAAAATGTCATTGTACAAAATGGAAAATATATAATTGATTAAAGTGGGGTGAGAATCTATTTATTTGAAAATTGACATTTGTGTCAAGTTAGCCAAAGGAACCACAACGAAAAGCAAATAAAACTTTCTGATGTGACTCTGATATGGTTTTGCTGGTATGGATGAAACTAACTCATATATTGAGTTTACTGCCGTTATTGTAAATGACTAAAATGTTAGTTTTGATGACTGTGGAAATATTTGTTCGTTTGAATTGATGGCAAAATTTATTGATAATACTAGTTTTGGCTAACGATAAGCTAGAAAAGTTGAATCGAGGATACCCTCAAGGTTTATATTCAAAGTATGAGTCGTCTTTCGGCTATCGGTTATAAAAAACGGAAAAAACAACAATAATGTAAAATCGCACCAACACGATCGCAGGCTTTTATGATACATTTGTTACGAGGGGGGCAATGGTAGTCAGTTACTTCACTGTTCAAGACCTATAAGAAATCAAAGTAGCAAAGTAATTTGGTAAGTGTACTTGCAAGAAGTCAGATTTATGTTGGCCTAGGTAGACTGCCTATAAAGAACTAATCTAATAACAGCTACTCATATGTATTTGGTTTACCATATTCGTTACACTTAGTTAGTCTGTAATTTCCAAGTGTACATTGCTTTTCACTTTTGCTTTGTGCCTGCTTCCAATCCTCAGTTTCCTATTTAGTCAGCTAAAGTGAATATGTAGTAGCTTACTATACTATGATAGTGACAGATCAATATTCTTGGGGCATAAAACTTATATGGCTTGTGGTCCCTTTAATACATAAAGTGGTAAAATTTTTAATAAGGATCTTATTTATATAGTTAGAAATATAAAACTTTAAATATTTTCTCACGTATACCAAAGGAGACAATTTAAAAACTTTCTCTGGTGTTTATCAATGGAGCAGAAATACCGGATCAACAAAGATCCGGTCGTTTAGAAAAGTCCTAAGATTCGCAAAACCCCAAATGCAAACTTAGGATGCTTGAAAACTTACAAGCACCTAATCATCTACAAACACCCCAGGACTCATAAGAATCCTGAATCTGCAACGAGCTAAGGCATAAGGATTTGGATAGGTTACAAATGTTGCCATTTTTGAAAATGTAAAAGAAATTGTACTCGCTTCCAAAATTAGAATCTGTAAGGTAGACAAAATTCTCGTAAATCAAAGCATGGCTAGGATTTTGTTTTTATTTTCTCTTCCATAGTAGAACAAAAATTAAGATTTCTAATTTTTAGAGAGAAACGATCTATTTTGGCGTATGGCTTTAATTTTTAACTGTGCCCATAGCAAATAAATAGGAAATTTGAAGTTACACTATCGATACTTTCTATATTTTTGGTACGGTAGTGTTTAACTAAATAGTGGCGTACAGTCGTTAAAGTTTAGTAAGGTGACTTGTGAAAGAATCTAAACTAGCAATTCTTGTATTTGGAATGGATACAACTTTTCTTCAGAAGACTATTGATAAATCTGATGGAAGAGAACTGTTATACTAAAAACCTTTTTTGACCGAATCTAGTATTTCCAGGAAGTCTTTATTCCTGGTCTTTCTTAGTATGGTAATTTCGACCACCATGCAGCACCCGACAAAATCATACGGATTAGTTGCTGTCTTTCAAAAATTCCCTACAAAACCGTACTATCTGTAGCTTTATACTGATACGTTGTGATGTGCTTGATTTCTTGGTTTATGATTCAAGATCTCTTAAATTGAAACTTTGAGTTGCTACAAATCATGCACACAATGATGTGCCAAAATTTTTCTTGACGTAAATTTTTTGAAAATTGTTTGATGTGGACGTGATTTTATTTATGTAAGCCCAAAGCATTGCTGTGTTTATGCATTAGGGCCCTGCGATATTTAGCATGATTTTGCAACTTAACTAGAATGAATCAGATTTCCATGAATTTTCTGATTTCCACTCACAGAAAATAAGATAAAAGCAAAATGTGGAGAGAATGGTTAAAGTCAGGGAAATTGCAATGCATAATATTTTGTTTTCCAATGTTATTTCTTTTGCAGTCTTTTTCAACCCTGTTCAATTTCTTTTAAATAACTATGTCTTGTGCACACAGAACACGAAGCAAGGTTTAGACAAAGCAATGTTTAGGTCTCAGCTTGCTTTGTCTTCTACCATAAAAACTTTGATGAATAACACTTATAAGGTCTTTTTCATGATGTTTTTGAAGGTTGGAAAGCAAACCATAGTGACTCTCAAATGGGCTGCTCGAAATCTAGAATTGCTGATTGAAAGGTTGAAAATTGATCTTGTCGTTTATTTGATGCCTAATGGTGAGTTTGCTTTTCTATTTTCTTTTTAATATGAATTTGTATCTTGCAAAACCATTGTAATTGAACACACGTTCAAAATCCATGGGGTATAATCTAGTTTGGCGTCAAAAATACATATTACTGATGTATAGAGCCTGACGGGGCCACCTTCCTGATAAGGTCCATGCGAGATTTTCCGGCTTTGAACGCAAAGATATCAGGTTAATTCTTTGCATATAAAATGCAAATATAAATTTTGTAAGGTTTATGCAAGCACAGAAATCTAAAAAATACTTACACTTAATTCAAAAAATTCAACTTTGATATGGGCTGCGATTACGAATTTTTAATGACACCGTATATTTGCGGTGTTTAGCAGTGTCTTGTGAATTAGCAGTTTTATAGAAATCTTCTTCATAATAAGGTTATGTTCAGCCTCTTTCAAGAATTCAAATTTTATTTATTTCAATGCCAAGTTGAAAGTTTAAATTTTGACAAAAATGATGGAACTTAGGAATCTAAATTATTAATAGAATATAGGACTTATATTAAAATCATCATTGATGGTATAAAGTGATTAAAACGTCTGTTTCAAGAATAAACTTGATTTGTTGCTTTGTATTCAAAGTTGGTGCAAGATTAACACTTGGAATTCTAGTTTTGGCTTAGCCATATCATAATCGAATTACCTTGTTGTGATAGGCCCTGGAGAGTTCAGATTATGAAGTTGGCATTGTATTGGAGACTGGGGACATTGACCTTTGCGGTATGCTGGGTATCTTAGTCATTTGTTTTCCATTATTTATTGTTTTAATGAATCGTTAGAAAAATCTAATCACAGAGGACGTGGCATTATTTCTTCCTTCCTGAAGAGAAGCGGCAGACCTCAAGTTTACCTGGAGCGGCTGCAAACGCCAAACTTCTCATTTATTTTACAATTTTCTCTTATTACTGCTATATTCTAAAGAACAATAATCTGATTTAACAGTAAAACCATAAATTTTATTTTTTTGTTTTTATCTTTTAGATAAATATTATCACTTTATCCCTTCAAGCAAGTGAAAATGAACTTAGTCTTTATTTATGTCCACTGGTAACGTAATAAATTTATCTTACCTCTATAAGGACTTTATTTTTTTGCTTTCAAGAATAATCAGTAACAATAGCAGCAACAAACAACCGATAATTCGAACAAAGAAAATGAAGAGATAGGGCGTTTGAAACATTACAAGAAGGGAGATGATAAGAACGCTACGAAATTTCTTGACAGCTACAAGGAGTAAAGTTCTAAAACAGAGTAGTACGTAAGAGCGGAAAAAATTGCGGACCGGAAAACTCGGAAGAATTGGAGGGTTAGAGAGAACGATGTGACTCAATAATAGAGTTCTAGATAAAATTCATTACGGAGAAAGAAATATGTGCCTGTTGTAAATAAAAATTTTCAAATAATTCGGAAAGTTTTAATGTTTATTTAATGGATCATACTGTTTATTGGCTTCGCTTTTTTTTGTTTTTGTATTTTACTTAAAATACTTAAAAAACGAAATAAATTTTTGTTTCTTAGAATTTTGTTTCTTAGAATTTTGATATTTTCTGTAAAAATAAGTTAACAAAAAATTTTATTCTAAGAAAATTTTAATTTTCTTAGGAAACATATTCAAAATAAATATTGTTAGCGTTGCAAAAAGCTGTTGAATCTAACAAATCCTTACATATCTTTTCCTTTTCTAGTATAAATTAATTAAAACATTTCATGTGTTTACATTATTTGTTTATTATATTGTATGGATGAAGCATTATCACCACTGAACAAAAAGTTTATTTATTATAGCGTCGGCCAAGGACATTTCCTTTATTATTTATATACTATAATAATCATGTATGTACTTAGGTATTCTAATACAAACAACATTAATCAATTATAGTTGGAATAAATAGTTAAAAGCTTTTTTACGTTTGACAAATGGAAGTCTGGAAATTCAAGAAAAAAGTTATTTCTCAACATCTAAATAATGTCTTTTCAAGTAATGTGTTTACTATGTTTAATTTTGGTAAGACATAAACAAAAAATATTTTTATAAGCATCTTCTACAAATATACAAAGTTTTCTATTACTTATTGACGGAAACAGACTTCCGTTTAGAAAAACAAAAATACAGAATTTTTGGAAAATTAGTATTTTTAACACTGTGTATGCTTTCTGTAGTTAAATGTTATGGCATTTTCTTAATTGCGCAGTCAGGATCTTTGATGGATGTCCAAAACAGGTAGTGTAAGCAGTTCGCAGGACCGAAGGTCCTAAAATTTTATTCAGAATTGCGAATTGAACCCAGCGCTAATGAATGCAATGAAGATGAGGCGCTAGTCAACGTTCTCATCCGTCCGCATAGCACATGACACTGGTCATAAATGGAGTGCAGGAAGAAATTTGCAAATTGTAGTAGTCTGCACTCTCTTAATATACTTACACTCCCATTGAGGGATTAAGCTAATATTATATGCGTAAGTGAAAGTCAACGTCCATCGGTTCCGGAACAGCTGATCACTGAAACAATCTATATGTACGCTAATACTACAAGAAAAACCAAAAGGTAAATTAATAACATCTATTAGGATACTATTGAATTGGTACAATAAACATAATACAGCGGTCCTAGTTTACACTGCTTGCAAATCTTATAACATGAACACATATAAAGAAAAGATAAATATATAAAGGTACATATACAACAAGTAAACATAAAATAAATCTAGCCACGTGAATTTTGTTAATATTTACAAACAATTGACCAGGCGCATTACATAAATGCCGGCAACACGAAGGCAATACAACATTTGAATAATAAAACATTCTTGTATATTATAAATCCTGCGGTCACTCGTGAAGGAAGCATACATGAAAGAAAATGTAAAATATAAACAAAATCGTTAATATAACTGGGGGCTTCACCTCTGAAAGTTCTGCATTTAGCTTTGGATCCAGATAATTGTTTAAATAAATCTTTAAGTAAGAAACATTTCGCAAAGTTACACACCAACAAGAATTTACGTTAACAGAATCTTGTATGAATAAACTATCAAAACAAAACTTAAATTCATAAATTTTGCTTATAAGTGAACAAACTAATAAAAGATTAATAACATTTCGGAACGTTACGTTACAATTTCACAAATAACAGGTTCTTTTTAACTAAACAAGATTACAAAACTTTTCACCACCGTGAAATGGCGCGTCGAAATTTTCACTACTGTGAAAAAATATCACAAGGTTCTTCACCACAGTGAAGCGATGTTACAGTAACTTGAACTCTAGATTACTGTCGTCCAAAGCGACTGGTGACAAGACGATGAAATATAAATGCATTTGCAAATCATTATATGCGTCAAAGATAGCTTGTTCACAGAAGACAGTTTTATTTTTCAGAGGGTAAAACTATTTACCGTATTACTGGAACTAATCCGATAGAGAACCAATTAATGGCACAGAATATACTTAATTCATTGCACCGGTTCACGCGAGATTTATCTTATAGTTAATACATTAAGTTTTATGGAACGGACGACTTTCACATACGTTTTTAATTCGAAGATAGATTTTAATTGTCTTTGATTGACCTTAGAGAGCGATGCAGTACAGAACTCATAGAAATTCAACGGAACCTTATAGGTACAAAGATCACGATAGCACAGTAAGTTCCTTCGAAAGATACAAAATAACAAAGAAGGCGGTACGATAATTTAACTGGGAGTTCGGTGTGAATTTGGTTTGGTGGATCCTCCAGTAAGGCGAGATTTGAGGAATACGTTAACGGTAGTGACAGATCTGGTACAATCCAGGGATTATCAATAAAGTATTTAACGATGACAGAGATTATTTGCGCCGTTTACACTCAGGAGATTTATCACCTTTGTAGATGTTAGCCAAGCACTTGGACTAAATCTCGATATTATGCAAAATTTTTCAAGTCCCAAACTTTCACATAGGAGAAACATGTATTACTCATATGAAATCTTCTTCAAACTCCTCGAGTTCTTGGATGGAATAAAGATCCTCCATCTCTTGGAAGGGTGGGTTCAACAAATTATTGGCTGGCCGGAATTCATGACGATAGGACCACCAATAAGACAGTAACCTTACACTTGAACATTGCTCTATGCAATTATTCGCATAAATTGGAAAAATAAATTTTGTCTGGGCCAGACAAAGTGACAGTTTTATGGTTCAAAGAAGCACAAAACTAAAAGATAAGGATACAAGATTCTACAAAATGGGATATTTAAATTTATAAAATACAAATTTAGGGGTAGGTTTATTGTATGCAAAGGCCTAATGTATTGCTATTTTAACATAGAGAAAAATATTTTATTAAAGAATCCTAAAAGGAAATAATGTTTCGAAGTCATAAATCTAACAATATCAAGAAACATTAAACAAGGGGCTTTTATATTACAGAAAGAAGATAAAAATAATAAAGAGAGATTTTGTTATTTACAGATGTTCATAGCACGTTAAGGAAGATTTACTTATTTTT
>VTPC01003263.1:19958-31905 GCA_011009095.1 Ignelater luminosus
AGGTGATTGCAGAAACGAATGGCTATTTTTCAGACTTGGACAAATCCTATTATTCAGAAGGGATCAACAAACTAGAGCAGCGTTGGGCGAAATGTATAAGCCTAAAAGGAGACTATGTTGAAAAATAAAAAAGGTTGACCCCAAACAATTAAGTAGTTTTTATTTTTGCACGGACTTTTCAAACGACCCTCGTAAACATTTTAGTTTTTTCATAATTACAATTTAAATAACTTCCTGTGTTGTAATAAATATTCGTAACAATTTTAAAACTTCATAAAACAGGAACAAAAACAATTTCGAACATTCAATTTAAGTTTTATAAAAGTTGGAAAGTTTGAAAGGTGAATGTGGAGCGAAACCAAAGAAAAATAAACATATAAACATTTTTATAGAAGCTTTTTACAGCCAATGAGAACGTGTTTATGATGCAACCTGATAATAAAAATATTGGTTTATGGATATTATTTTTGAATTTTCATCCTATACACTTTTTTTTACTTTGTGAATTCGGGTATTACGACAAGCTTACGAATAGAAAATTTCTATCAAAGTATAAATAACTTTTTTAAATCACCATGAGAAACCGTAACCTAATCAGAGTAATGGCAGATTTTCTATTAGACCCAGAAAATTGAAAATATTTAATATAGACAAATACACATGAGGGTCCTACTTATAGCTATATTCCACTATCGACTTGCAATTAACATTGTTGTAAGAATATTGCAGAAGTATTAATGCAGCAGATGTTGGAAATTGTTACTTATATTGTCAGTAATGGATGAAAATCTGCAAGAAGTTTCAGCGTTTCCAATCAGATCGGTTACATGTAATAAAAGTAATAAAATTTAAAGGATAATCCAAACTTCCTAGAAACAAACATTTTGAAATCCAAGTAAGCTTTGAAGATATTAAGAAAACAATGTCTGTGGTACATTGATCAGAGTTGAGCTTTGCATCACTAAAATATACCCGCACAGATAATCCAAATTCAGGAGTAAAATTGATTCATCTTCAAAATTTAGTTTCTATTGACTTTTACGTGTTGGATGGAATAAGCAGCTTACGTTTATTAAATAATTTTTTTAATTCTTTTTGTTGTTTTCTTACGTGTCTCTTTTTTTGTCTACAGCTTTACTGTATGTTGTGAAAGTAACAATCAAAATTGATGTCAGTTAATTTGATCAAATTTGACTTTAAACTAAATATTTATTCTAGAATTTGATTTGATTAAATGGATAATTCATAAGCGCAGGCTCGACCTGAAATAATAAACAGTAGCAACGTTGACAGAAACCAAAAAAATCTATTAAGCCCAGAAAGGCTGTTCTTGGTTTAAAAACCTTGAACCTTAGGCTGTTAAAAAATTGATCAAAATTAGCTTGAAAAATCTAAGATTCGGACTTCGGTGTGCGTGGAAGAGTGAAGACCATCTACCATCGCAGCGACTTGCCACCCTGACCAGAGCTTGGATCTCTGATTATCGGAAGCTTTTTCCGTCAGGTCTCAGATGCTTCCTATGTCTGTGGGTAAAAACCGTTTTTGTGCAACCGCCTCTAACTGTCCGTACTCTCTAGTTTGGTTTTGCGATGCATAAAGCAACTTGCCAAAGTCTCACATTTCTTACCAGCACTATTTGTTGGGGAGGAGTGGCACGGTTTTGAAAAGCAAAATATCTTTTTACAATAAATGTCTAAGCCATCAGGCGCTTACTCATTTCTTACCGACGATACTACAAATTCCTGAAATGATGCTCTACACGTTGCCTGGTTCTGAATTCTTTTTCATGGACCGCCCAATATATATGTTCTAAGGCTTTTTATGACTACGTCTACCTTACAATGCCCGTTTCACTGTAGGCTTTTCCCTGTCATTCTACAAACACTACTTCACAAGGATGTCCGCATACGCAAATATTGCAAGTTGATCAGTGTTGAGCGGAAGAACATTAACGTATCTAACTGGTAATTTAGGTATTTGATTTGCAAGCTGCCTTACACCTACTTCGGTCGCTATCTGGGGTGATGTCCAAAGATTCATCACAGGGACTTCATTGGATGGCAGCGCCATGGAAAGAAAAGTCGTCTAGAGCGATGAAGTTCAGTTACATCGTTTTCCAATAGAAACATCTGTGGGATGAGACCAACGCTTCGTCCAGCCATCCGATACTGAAATACTTCAGACTTAAACTCGACCAGACGCCGTCTGATCCCCGAGGTTCAGGCACTCGCAATTGAACAAGCTGTAATTGACGAGAAGATTTCTTTTGTGCAGTCTGCTTTGTGAGGACCTTTCATTACTATTATCGTCTTACTGTTTATCTTCGGGTTCTGATTGTGGTTCTTTGTCATGCTTTTATCTAATATTTAAACTAATATACATGTAATTGAAGAGTCGGCCATTTTTGGCGAATTTCTAGCATTTATTCGCTAGCTCGCTGATGTGATATATCCGACCATCATAAAATGCTCAATGGATCTGAAACGCTAGAGTTAATTCAGAGACTCTTTTATAGCCCTTAATTGGCCTACTCAAGATATCTTGGTTTGTTTGATGCTATGAAGAATTATTTGGATAAGAAATCTAGCATAATAGCCGCTTACAAAGCGTATTCATTTATTTGATCTAAGGGCAATGAAGCATACTAACAATGTTATTAGGAAATTCTTACCAAGGATTGAAGACTATGATTGATCAAAAAATAAAAAAAATATAGAATACTTATAATTATCTGTTTGCTGTTTGAATGCACTTTGTCATATTCTGAAGACTTCCAAATACAACTCTTATTTGAATATTAAATAAAAAGCTCTTTGTTGTAACTAAATGCTTAGATTGTTGCAACTGCAGCTTTCATTACTCCTAAGACGCCACAAAAACAGCTGAAATTGGCTTGATTTGCATTTACAAACAGCCGGCTAAAAGTCAGTCTTACATGTTAATAAATTTTAGTAAGACAATAAGACAGTCCGTTAAGGTTGTTTTGGTTCAATACTATTTTATTATTTTTGTTTAGTTTTGTAACTATACCTGTCAGGTTTTCTTGCCGAAAGCTTTTTTTGGAGGAACTGTTCCTAGCAGAAAAAACAACTTGCCGGCGTTTTGGTAATTACTGATTTAGTGCTAGGTTGTTCTGTGTCAATACTGATAGTATAAGGCTGTAGAGTGCGGTTTTCCAGTATAAGCTTCTGGCTCTTTTTCGTTCCAAAAAATCATGCACTGACAGTTGGGCAGCGAGAATACGAATCTGACAAGGATAAAAATGAATATATGGAAGATTCACGTGTATTTATCAAGGACAATGTGTTTGTCGCACAGTACCGTATCCCGAAATTGGCGAGTAGATGCTCTGACGAAAGAAGCAAAGTGAGAGTGATTGACCAGAAAATGGGAAAAGCGCAGATATTAGTAGATAAACATTAAATTTAGTACTAGACATATAAAGAGATAGACGAGAAAGGAAATAGGGAAGCTAGAACAAAACGCGGTTTAGCTACTTACGGGTTACGGAGGCGTTTGCTTCTACATGGTGGGGGTAGCTCAGAACTGGTGAAAGACACTAGAAAAAGCAGCATCGGGTAGCGATAGATCTAACAAAAGTCAGTGGTCAAGAAAACTCGATAAAACATGGTAGTGAAAAATCGAAAACGTGCGCGGTTCTTTAGTTGCTTCTTTCAGGTCCGTATTCTTGAGTTCACCAACTCAATTTATTTGTTTGTTACATTCAATAGAAAGTTTAAGGGCGCCATGACAGGTACGTCTGTGCTCTTGCCCATTTCAGAATAGTATCGGAAGGGTCAATAGGACTGAATTAATAAACGGACAACAAAGAAAATGAGAAGCAGGAATTGCAATAAGTTGGTTTTTGAATTAATTTACCTGCTGATCTCAACGATATAAGGAGTTTAGGCAGTGCGTTGTTTCTTCTATCAAGTATCATGCGCTTTTTTTTGATGGGAGAGTAAGGCCTCGGGGTTAGTTAAGTTAGGGTCTTCAAAGTACTTGACAAAGAGCGAGATAAAAGACTGCTACAAGGATAAAAAAGAAAGAAGTAGCACAGGGTAGACAGGGACTCGCATTCGTGATCTTTTGCTTATATAGTGCAATTAAGAGGTCTGTCAAAACTAGTGCCAAGGAGTTGAACATATACTTGCGTGTGTAGCTGGCCAACAGAAATCCTCCAATCTAGGTTAGATGGTAAGTTAGAAATTAAACGCTAGTTATAAGGTTATGTAGTAGGATTTAGAAAAAAAGATGATGCTATAAAAAGAGCACCAGTAATAATAACCAATACGAGCTAAGAGAACTTCTTCTTTTTCTGCTCCATCATTCTTTGTACGCGACGGAGGTCATCGTCTCTTACTCGTTTACCTGTTTTTTCTTTCTCTCCGCTCTTTTGCAAGTTCTTTCATCTGTGTCATCGTTTTGCCCTTTTCTACTCCTATTTCTACTATTTGATCTATCCACCTTTCCCTTTTGTTTCTTTCTTCCGTATCTTTTCGCTTCTGATATTCTCTTTACCAATCTTGTTTGATTCATTCTATTTATTTATCCGAACCAGAACAAAACTAAAATCTACAATAAAACTGACTATAACACCGAACTGTGGTACTGAGATCTGAAAATAGGAGAAACTGTTTGATTGCAAAAATTAAGGTCGCCAACCAGTTTTAATTGCAGATATTGGACCAGATTTGTAATTTATTTTCTTCTATATCGCATCAGCTTGTTCATCAAAGGGCTTGGGTCGTAGTAAGAATGGAAATAAACAAATTTATTAACAAACTTAAAATGCTTTAGTAGCCAACAAATCCATATAGTTTAGTGCATCGCAGAAACTGAGATCGCAACTACTCAAGCTAGAATTAACCAACTCAACTCTTAGGTAAGACTATGAGTAAGAGGCTGTTACTAAAATCCGTCCCTGATCTACAAATGGGACCTTTCAAGCAACTAAAAATACGAGTTAGAAAGGAGCTTCCCCGTATTACATTAGGTTTTTTAAAGACAGAATCTTGCACGAGTTTTCTTCTACTCGTTTTTCCTTTTGAAATCACGATTTTAAAAAATTAAATCATTTTCATCTGCTTTGACATTATTATGGCAAGAGAGATTCTTATTTGTAAATAATGTAGTTGAATAACACAATTTATTTCATGCTCCATATACAGTAAATATGAGTTTGTATCACCTCGTGTATGAATTGATTGGGTGTAAACAAATAGAGAGCCTTGAAATTTATATTCAGAGGGTTTAAAATAAATTTAAATCAAACTCCTTTAGTTTATTAGAGGATCAATCTACCCACTTGAAAAAGGAGTTTGTACAAAACAGTCGATGTTACCATAATGTTTTTCTTTTTTTGAAGTCGTAGAAAGGTGAACTGTATTACGGTAGCCTCCTTTCAATTTATATCATTTGATTATTCTCTTTTTACTTTGATCTTTTCTTTTGATTTCGTACTGAATCGCAGTAATTTCCCTACGGTGCACGTACGTAAGTCTTGGCTGCAGTCTATTTTGAGGAATAACAACCTTGCAGGTTGTTTATTTAAGGTTACTTATTACTAAGAATAAGAAAAACGGAGCTTTTAATATTTAACCAACGCAAAGATTGGTTTAAACCGAAATTAATATTTCATTTTGAAATTTTCAGGACTCTGAAATTTCAGTTAGGTTGTGAAATTAACGTGAGACGCGCGTTTATAAAATAACTAGAATGTTTACGTAAGATTAATTATACTGCATGCGGAGCAAATTCGAAGAACAATATTATGGCTGCTGCTTGATTTCCCCTCAGGCATAAAGTGTTACAACACCACCTAATGCCCATATTATGTTTCCTGCTCCCACAAGGAAACTTGCGTTATCATACAGACTATTGTTAACATTTCTCTAGTTACGTGATAAATTATTTATTACCCTGGGGTGGCCACTTTGTGGCTAATCCATTTAACATTTTGCATTTGTCTGTACATTTTTAATGATTTACATAGTTTCGTGCGTATGTACAAGTTGCTTTTTGGAAAAATATAAATAGTTCCTCTTTGAATGGTGGTTACACAGTAGCGTCAAAAAAGAAAATCGCGTTGATTAATGTCTTGGGTTATATTTTGTTAGAAAAGATTTTTGTTGTTTTGGTTGCACTAATGCGAAGCTTTCATGTCAAACAATCTTTTCATCATCTGGATTTGAATTATTCTGTTTGCTTTTTATGTAAACATTGTGACATTTCCTAATTACTAAATCTCTTTGTGGAGAAAGAAACCAGATTTGCACTGTACTTACATTTTTAAAATCTAACCACCGATGTAGCATCAAGATAAATAATGTAAATATACTTACATAATTAAACTAAAAATAAAATATTTATCTAGTGACATTGTTTCTTGTGAACACACATTAATTTATGGTACGCAAGTCCAAAAATGCGTATTAACTCAATGATTCATTTCATCTCGTTTAGACTTCTTGAATATTATTAGGCTTAGCAACATCTAACACAGTAAAGATAAAATTGTGGTTCATTAAATAAAATGATGGCAAAACAAAGGGACACTAAGTCTGGTTGCTGATTACAAAATCTCAAAATAATAAAAAAAGTTCCAAATATTTCCAAACCTACTAAATAAATAATCTTACTGTTAAGTAGTTACTACTTTAAATCAATGTAAAAAAGTGAACTATTAGAAAAATGCTTTCTGTAATAATGTAGATTACAATATAGAATAATGTTACTAGTAATAATTAAATTATTGTCGAACTTGTACAGTAATAGTATACCAAATACATTTAGCATACAAGTACCGTGCAGGTTGTACCTCACAAAGTTGGAAGTTATCTTCGTATTAGAAATTCATGAATAACGATTAAAGTAAATTGGGTTTCAGTTTCCATACTGGGGTATTTTTTAATGTTGGATTATTGAATCAGCAACCATTAAAGTGATAAAGTTCTAATTTTTTTTAAAATACCTGTAATTTCTGCATTACCGACATGGTTTTCCTATTGTATGGATCCAATGACTTTTTCCATTTGTTTCATTCTTGTATTTGCATAGAATTAACGTACTGATGACAAACTATCTATATCTTACGGTTGTAACCTCTAAATGACCATGACTACGTTATAAGATGTAACCGCTTCAGAGGGAACGGGCGTGGAAAAATTAGCGGGGAAAGAAGACCCTGTACAACTATACTAGTGAACCTGTTTTTAGAGCTTGGAATTAGTTCACAAATAAATTAAAACAAAAAGAAAGCATTTTATGTTTAATTAAATATGCTGATTTGGTTATCTGAAGCCTTTCTCCGTAAAACGAATTTTAATTAAAAAAAATTCTTCTTGTGCTTTTATGACGTTAAAATAAAACTGTTGAGGTTTCTCGAATTTTCTTATAGCTGAAGCGTATAAACACCTTAAATATTCAGTTACTATCGTTAGAATTTTAAACTGCAAAGAAACGCTTCGTTCAAATCCCATCTAATATTTAAAAATAGAACAATACGAAAGAAAGTGGATTTTTAACTTTAATGTGTTTTTCCGGTTCACATTAGACATTCTGTTGGAGATTCAGCAGCATTTTCGCATCATTTACCTAAATGTTTATTTTCATCACTGAATTTTCCACTCTGGTTATTACCCACGCGTTCTGCTTGATCCATTCCACTGTAACTAAAGCAAGAGTTAATTTAATATTAAAGACTTCTGAATTATAAATCACGATTTTATAAATTAACACCTGCGAATGGATTTTAAATAAGGGCAGAAATGAGTAGTTTCGTAACATTATAAGTATCATCATTAATATTAAACCACGTAACACCATCAAAGGGAATTATGATCTTGTTCTATTTAAATCCAATAATCCCTGCATATTATCTTGTAGATTAATTGTGGAATGTATTTAATAATAACCATGTCGCTTCAGAGTACCTGGTTTTATAACGTAATATGTGGAATAATTTGCAAAGGTATTTTTGACACAATCAAGCCTTGCTTTGATATAATTTTGAAGATGTACTCAGCATGAAATACCACTAAAAGAAATAATAAATGAACAACTGCTTTAATTATTATTAGTGTGAATTTCCATGATATCTATACTTTATACATAAAATTCTTCTATAGTGATACAGCATTCGATTGATTTTATCACAACGTTAATCGTTTTCTCTTTGTATAAAGTGTCGTGTTATTCTTATCTGCTTGTTTATTATACCTTTCATGTTCATTTGCTTTTAGAAGCCTTTTGCAACCCTTTTATCATTGAACAATGTACATGTTTTTGTTCTCTCAAAATAAAAAGGTGATTTTGTTAATTATCTCCAATTTTTTATTAGTTTTACAAAAACCATAGTTTTCAACGTTACAGAATAAAAAATGTCTAAAATTAAAATGTATGTTTCTTATGCCACGTTTTACTCATAACCCAGGTTGTTTAATGAAATCTCACAACTAAAAAACCATAAGCGAACAAGATATAACTAACTTTTAATTAAATTTATTAAATAGTTCATCGCATCTCACACGGATTCTCATCTCGTTTTCAAACTTGCAACTTATAATTATGATTATGAATAAGGTGGTAATGAAAACTTAAAGAAACATTGGAATGACTCTTAGAACATGCGCGGACACTGGATAAACACAGATACATGTAGAAAAATGCACTTTGGCAAACCTTTAACATAAAATTCTAGCTAACTGGACTCTTTTCCCCATATACAATAGCCACAGACTTCTTGTGTTCGCCTAGCCTGTTGTTTAATTAAACTGTTTGAGTTTTGCTATTTTAATAATATCTATGCTAGAAACCACAGAAGTAGCAAATGATTTTGTTGCCACTTATGATATATTGATATCGCAATATCTAGAAAATGTTTCAAAGTACAACAGTTAATGTCTATGCGATTCGAAATACTGTTGTAGTTGCCTATTGTAATTGGAGAATTTGATAATAAATTACTACAAGTGTTTTCCAAATAGAAAAATGTATAACTCCTATTACACAATCGAGGTATGTAGAAACTTAATTTACTTAAAATATGTTGCAATCAACTTGATTGTCCATCGATTTGTACAAAAATGTTAATCCAATAAGTCTTGTCACGGGCAAAACCAGAAAAAGTGGCCTTATGCCCGTGCAGACTAAAAGTGTCGTGCTCGCAGCAGCTCGAACGTCCAAAATGGGAAGCGTTCACAGATAAATTGCCACGAATAAGGATGACAACTCAATAAAGAACCTCACTTATTACTTGAGAATGTCACAATCGATATGGGCGCCAGAAGTCAAATCGAGGTCATCACATCCGTTGGTGTGACTCCGCACCAGAAAACTCTATACATGTGTCAAACGCTTAAGCGCAGTGAACACTCCGTACTCGGGCTTTCTTCAAACTTATCAAGAAAGATTATACTAATCTTGTCTTAGTACATTTGCTTAAACAAAGTCACAACAATATGCTCAACTAGCTTGCTTTGCAAACTTACACAGAATAATCGGGTCAGTATCACTCTAACCGTATTATATAGAAAGCATGGAACAAATATAAGGACGTTATTCTACGGTGAAAAATAAAAAGAAAATCTAAATAAAACTTTTACGTAGAGCTACGCCGCCTTAAAATTTTGCTAAAAAAGGCATTTTTGTTTGTGCTACAGTCACAAAATTTGATATGCATGCACTACTTATCAAGGCTTTTATTTGTATTTCTATTCATTTTGTAGAAACTGATTTTGTTGCAAGGGTGGTTTTGGAGGTAGGGGGCCGCTGTATTTTCCAGAACTTTTTTGTCTACAGAAGTGTCTAAAATCTAACCCAGCCATTACATAACCTACTTCATCTGGAAAAAATTTTGCTGCCTCAGTTATTTTTATCAACCTCGAAACTTTCTGAAAAACCTCTAAAAGACATGACCGGTTCAGGTACAATTTAGTATACCAGTGCGTGGAGAACGGCCCTTCAAAACACACTTTTGGGACAAGCACACTTTTGACAAATTAAGTGCAAATAAAGGTCTTGATAAGTACTGCATACATATCAAGTCTCGCGACTGTACTTCAAATTGTTGAGGAGTTATTAAAAGAAATTAATTTTTTCAGCACAATTTTAGGACGGCGCGGCGTAGCTCTGTAGGAAAGCGTTTTCTGAAAAAATCTTATCTAGGTTTTCTTTATTTTTTCACTGTAGAATAACATCCTTGTATTTTTTCCATGCAATTAAGAAACACTCTGTAGATAATATAAATCTTACTCAAAAACAAAAGAGAACAGCTTAATCAGCACGCCAGACACCTGATTTATATTACCTGTACAATATTGTATAAATACAAACTTGTATACACTTTGCCTAAAAAGAATAAACAGTATCCAAATGAAATGCCATACTATATTTACTCTCATTCATTCATTTAGAAATAATAATAAAAAAAATTAATATTTATAAAGAAAACGCTAACTTTGACAAAAAAAACTAAAGTGTGTGTATATAAAAACCAAAAGTATGAGTACAAAAGCATTAAGTTTAACGAAACAAGTCATCAGGTATATCAAAACCAAAAATATAAATATAAAAAAACATTAGAGTTTCCAGGAGATTAAAAATAAATTTTCAACCACACGACATGTGTCAACAACAAAGAAAAGGACCTTGAGTAAAAATTTTTAAAACAAAGTTACAAAATTTTGCTATCGGCTAACAAAAGGCAAACAAAGCCGAAGAATGAAATCTTTAGATTATTAAAATGTTTTATAATTTACCGTATCCTTAGGTACCCATTGCTGTACAATTTGCATTCTAAGACTATTATATAGCTAATTTGTATTTCACAAAAAAAGAAATAACCAGTAAGATTATTAAACTAAAAATACCTTACAATAACCCAAATTAATAGTTGTTATAAAATCTGGACAGAAGACTCCACCAGGTTTGGACTCGGTATCACAGGATTCTTTCCTCAGTTTACTTGATTTGAACGGCTGGCGGGATGGTCAATGACCCTCACATACTTTCATTCATAAAGCAACGCGCAGGAAAAGAATTTCTATTCACACACAAAAATTTGTTTACCATCAAGGCATTGTTGGACAGTTCCATGCTCAACTTTACAAAACCGTCAAGTGTTCATCACTATCAATTAAATCTTTAAGACGGAATAATTACTTAACAACGGATTTTTATTATGGTGACTAATAAGTTCTTAAAACTAGAACTAGAACTTATTTTTAAGGTAATCGTAATAACTCGACGAACTACTTACAATGAGTTTTCTTTATAATCCAGTCAATAAGCTAGGAAGAAACGCCAAATAAAAAAAGACACTCAGCTCGAATTTGAAAAACCTTTTTTGCAATGAGTTGTATATGACCCCAGGATCATTCATGACTATTGAGACCTTTCCCCCGCCCCCCTTCTACTCCAAATCTCTAAATCAACCCTTTTAACTACCCTCTTTTTGGAGATTTTTTTGTATTTGTGAAAATGTGTGAATTTTAGCTCCAAAGTAGCTTCTAGGAGGTTGTTTTGGGTCGCTGATCACGAATTCAGCATTAGTTTTTTGGAAAAGTGAACCTGGTCGTGAAAAATCAAAAAATTTGGTCTAATTTCTGAAAAATCATTGGAAAATTTAAAAAAAAACGTGCTTCATGTCGATTTCGGGGTAATAGCATGCTGCCACTTCGAGAATAACAACGAACACATCTAGAAAAAAACTTTTTTTAAAATTCTCTTAATTTTCGCCTACCGGGTTGGTTTTTCCGGAAAACTAATATCGGATTCGTGATCAGCGACCAAGAAAACCTCCTAGGATCCATTTTCGAGTTAAAATCCAGAATTTTCACAAACAAGAAATATTTTTGTAGGACCAACTCTTAGGTTTTCTACAACATAACGTTGATTACGTCCATTTTGATTTAATTGACAAATGCAAAAAGTATTGTTGTTCTCG
>VTPC01003263.1:32005-44683 GCA_011009095.1 Ignelater luminosus
AGACCCAAAAAAACTATCTAGAACCCATTTTCGAGCTGAAATTCCAACATTTTTTCCGAAATTGGGCAAAATTTTCTGATTTTCCACGGCCAGGGTGGGGATTTTGCCAGATAACTAATATTGTATTTGTAGTCAGCGACCAAAAGAACTTTCTAGGACCCATTTTTGAGTTAAAATTCAAAATTTGCACGAACAAGAAAAATGTTTCCAGAAATTAGGCCGAATTTTCCGTTTTTCCACGGCCAGGTTTACTTCTCCGGAAAACGAATGCCGGAGTCGTAATCAGCGACACAAAAAGTCTTCTAGAACCCATTTTTGAGCTAAAATTCACACATTTTCACAAATACAAAAATATCTCCAGAAAGGGGGTGGTTAAAAGGGTTGATTTCGCGATTGGGGCAGAAGGGTGGCGGGGGGAAGGTCTCAATAGCCATGAATGATTCTGGGGTCATATAGAACTTATTGCAAAAAAGAGTTTTCAAATTCGTGCTGAGTGTTGTTTTTTTATTCTCCCAGCTCATTGACTGGACTATGAAGCTAAATAACACAAGAACAATAAATTTGCGGTGCGGTGACTCTTTAACGGGAATTTATAATGGGAGCACACGAGATGGACGTTTTTCCTGGCTTGGACTAAAATGTTTTGCCCGCGCGTCTTACGCCGGACTGACTCAATGCTCAAGCCACGTCTAATTAGGCGCAACCGTACTTGACGTGAATTGAACAAGGAAGAAAATATCAACCACCTCTACATACAATGGACTATTCCCTTCGTGCTAGAACTTGTAGCAGACCAAGGAAAAAGTATAATCCGATATTTCAACTGAACTTGCAAATTACAAAGAAACCTATTTAAATTAATAATGTATTAAGTTTCTTCCCTTGTTAACGAAATATGTCCCGTGAAAGACGGACTGTAAATTGCTTCAACTTAATGTTATTTATACAGTACTGGTACATTATGAAATTTTGTTTACGAGGATAAGATTCGATTTTACATTTGTTGATATTAAGGGCTAACTGGCTGATATTACACCAATCTTTTAGAACCGTCATTTGGTTTTACAACAATCGGCAACCATTTTGATTTGCGTCTGCAAATACAAGTGCGTGCACCTAGGAAATAGTTAGTAAACAAAATGAATATGAAAAGACCCAGATTGGAGTCTTGGGTACTCCTGATGTAGCTTCAAATGAAACTGAGTTGAAACCAGTGTACGATACATACTGCTTATTGTTTTTTAGGTAAGACTCCAAAACCAAACAGCGAGCATTGCTAAAGCCAAAGCAGCGCAATTTTCTAATATTTAAAGAATGAGAGATACGGTGGAATGCCTTTGCAAAGTTTGTATATACGATATCAACTTGCCTCTTCATATCTACGGTCTCAGATTTGATATTGAGTTATTTGAATTAAGTTGGTATTTATTAAAAGCTTCTCTATAAAATCATGCTGAGAAGAGGTAATGTAAGCTGAATGGCTGATGGGAAAATAAATAATGAGCTCAAAGACCTTTCCAAAATTGCATAAAACCCTAATTGGCTTATCATCGCTTATAAAATGAGGATCTCGACTATTAAAAACTGAACAGATACGAGTCAGTTTCCAAAAGTATCTTTAATGAAAGAACTAGGTACTTGGTCGTGACCAAAAGTTTTTGTCTTTTAATTTGCGAATAGATCGAATAACTTCAGATTTAGATACTCCATTAGCATGTTTGCAGTTTTAGATGCAGGAATGGAGTCAGAAGATGGAATGTTAAGCATTGACAATTTCCAAAGGATCATCATACGTTTTATCACCAAGTTTCATCTTGTCAGGAATCCGAGTAGCTTCTGTCTTTTTTTAAGTAGCTGTTCAGAAGTTCTTTAGATCTGCAACTAGATTGTTTTGTAGATTAAGCATGTAGGCATCACAAAATTTTATTGTTTTAGTGTTAGGGCCTTGTTCTTGTGTGCATGACAAACCATCTAAGGTCTTTTTACTGTCTTGTAATAAAAATTAGAGCCGGCGTCAGGAATTAGTGCGGCCTAAGGCAACTTCAGACCTTTCCACCCTTGCTTCTTACACCAAGCAATATTGAAAATCTTCTGAGCTAGAAGTTGTACAAATCTTAAGGTGAAAGTAACTTCCAATAAAGAAAACCTCATCAACTTAGTCAAAAGTCAAACCACCGAGGAGGTTTAAAAAGCCTGATCAATTCGAACAGCTCCAGGGGATATGTAGAGGCTTATACAGGTTCAAAGGTCCATATATCTAAAGCAATAGTTTTGCTTATCCAAAACTAATCCTGTGACTATATCTGAATAACACATTGTGTTACAAATATTCAGTACATAATAGAATTTTAGATGAATCTTCTGAAAGAGGCTTTATTGCAGTTTTATGTTAACTATCAAAAGTAAAGAAAAATATGCTAAATATTGAGAAGATTAATGTGTATGTCCAATTTAGAACTGATCTATCCAATACAAGAATTATTGAAAAAGTATCGAGTACACCTTTTCTTGCTTACTTTCCAAATAGTTAAATACGGAAAAAAATATTTTTAGCAGTCAGCCGGGAGATATTGCTCCTACATACTTTGGCGAAAGAAATCATCTCAAGAGCAAGCAAACCAAAATAATGCCCAGTCTTCATCTAAATTCTATATAATATTCTGAAAGTATTTTAAACATTTATGTAAATTTCAATTAAGTATATGGAGACAAATCATCTCGGTCCCTACATGCCGGAGGCGCACAGTGGCTATGGAAGTCCGAACGAGAAACGGCAGAATGATAATCAATTATTAGATCTACTGAGCCAACATATATTACAATCACCATTATCATCATGTTCATCATTGACTTCCGGAGGAAAGCAGCGGTTTTAGAGTTCCTCTTCCCGGTAGTTGGATTAGTGGATGGAGCTGGCCGATACTGTTAAGTGAAGAAAAATCTGTTGAGGTTGAGTTGATGATACTGACCCAAACAGATGTGATAAGGGTGATGTTACAGAAGAATACAACGGAAGTGCGAAAGGTACTGAATTGGAGCAAAAATCTTACAGAAAATTACGTTCTTAATGAGAAGCCAAATGACAAGGAATTTTTTTGTTTTTGCAAACCCTTATGTTAAAATTACAAACCTACTGATTTATATCTGTTAAAATAAAATCGACTCTGCTAAAGATTTTGTTATTTGATTAGAAACTTCTTATAGTTATGATGATTATCGCATCTGTGAATGGAGACCCAGGCACAGGAAACAGACAGAAGATGAAGTGGTTGCAGCCTACAGTGTGAGTCCCAAACCTCGGAGATGCAGATCAGCCGGAATGAGATTGAGTACACATAAGAAAAACAGGGGGTCGAGTGAGAAGTGTCTTGCAATCTGACGTTTGGTAGCAATCCAACCAGTGGAATGATTATAAGACATCTTAACTTTTCTGGACAATACGCAACATTGACGTAGAATGCGACTAAACAAAATACAGTACTTGATTGTAAGGAAATAAACGCCATAACAATTTCTTTTCTATCTAAATTATTGCATTAGCCTTTCAGATTAATAATTTATCTCGCTTTAACGCTTTTTGCGATCCCATATCTGCGCTTCTTGAAGCAGTCACTTTGCTGACTTAACATCTGAGGCCGGACCTGATAAAAATGCAAGAGAGTTTTTGCGAGATCAGTAAAACCAACTTGGTATTAACTTTTCTAAAGGCAAATATACTTAAATGTATTTTAAAAAAGGTAGTTGAAGTTATTATAGTTATTACGTATAATCATCTCATAGTATGACAAAGGAAGACATACTATTTAGCCAAAGATCTTCTCTTAGGCAGATTTCAAAACTCAAAGCTCTCGACAATAAACAATGAATTTGAAAGACTTTAGAATGCTGAATTTTACTCGAAAGTAATGCATCTCATGAGAAAAATACACGACTACATTCTTTTGCTAAGTGTAGACTGGAAAAACATAAAAAATGAAAATCTAACAGATAAAACAAATCTTGATTTTCTAAATTTACAATTAAATAACAATAAAAGTAAATGATAACATTATCAACGTAGAAATTAAAAACAGATTTTGTAAATTTAAGACTCAATTTATGCATGTAATCAATGAAGGTTAATTAACTAAAATAAACACAACAATTCTATCCATACCAAGTGCAAACAGGTAACCACAAAATATTAATACCAAGCCTTGAGTTGCAATTCAGCTTTTAATTACAATCTACAACTAGTTAGTTGCCAGTTTTCACACTTCAAATAATCAAACTAGAAATTAAGTCAAACATGATTAATTCATAGCTTTAGTCCAGGTAGTAGAGCAATTATTGAACAGCTCTTTACTATTAATTAGCAATTACCGATTACAATTTTGTTACATAGAACGATCAGTGATGCGTTAACGTTGTGGGCATTGTTTAATTATATGTTTGTCTTATTAATTAACCATGTCATGACGGCACGTAATAAACAAGACGCGTTAATAGTCGACAATTAAAATGTCTCGATATATACAGCAAATGGCGCAGAATATTAAAAAGGGAGATGCCTCGAAAAACATTTTAGTCACATCAAATGCCAATTGATTGTTCTAGAATGGATTGAAACAAAAAAGTGAATTAGGGAATGGGTAGGTGACACATTTCATTTTCGAGTTTGATAATGCTTAAACATGACAAATAATTTTTTAGGTTTTCTAAATGGAGGTTATTGATGGTTCCGTCTGTGCAATTTTTTAGTTAGATTTTAATTGATGTAGGTGGTTTGCGTTGGTTTTAATTCGATTTACATATCATTAACCATCACAAACAGCGGGTGTTAATTAATTCCGCAATCGATATATTAACAAAATAACTGTTTTGTCTTCATTACTAAATTATTAAATTTTAGAGCTCTAAACAAACCTGTGTGGGTCTTAATTGCAAATTGCAATAGTAGAAAAGTATAACTGAAAGCATTTAGATTAGATAATTAGGGATTCTGTCTTTCATTGTAACTCAATACTTAGATTTTGTTGTTCTTTCAGACAAAAGTCTCCACCGAAAGATAAATCTAATAAAAATCATGCAAGCACTTTTAATGATACGGTGATTATTTAGAATGCATTCAGATCAAAACATCAATATCTATCCTTTCCAATAACATTTTTCCTGAAGAGATCTGATGAGAAATACATTACAAATCAACACATGCGATGCCCTTGAAACAAGGCAATCTGGAAGTTACAAAAGTTACAAAAACAGCAAAAACGGAAACCTCAAACAGAAGAAAAAACCTACAAAGACAGCTTAAACTGGAAACAAATAATGAAACAAACAATTGGGACAGAGAATATAACACTCGAAGTTAAAAACCATCGCAAAACTTAAAAATTACTTCTTAAAAGTGTTTCATCCAGAAATTGTTTTTTTCTGTAATCCATAAAGACACGTTTATGCACACTGACGCAAATATAGAAAGAATATAATCACAAATAAGAGAAAAAAAGGACACAAAATATGCTTTGAATGGAAAGGTAAGCATAGTTCCTAAGTACCAGCCAAATCAGCCCCAACCAGCTGCCTTACACGTGGACTATATCACTCTATATATGCCACTTCTGGTGGAGGCGACATGATCCACACTGAAAACAACCTCTGCTTTAGCCCTACCAACCAGCCGAATATATGAAACCAAACGTTCGTAGTTTCTGTACTATCTGTACTAGATACCACAAAAGTTAAATCTTCAAGTTATATTAAGGAATTTTGACAAAAGATGCTAACATCAAAGAAGTTCCCTTGCTATAACTTAACTAACCAACCCTTAACTAACGCAAACAAAATTCAGACCAAGACTGTCTAAATTTAAACATAAATACCAACAAAAAATATACGTACATCTCCTCAGTAGATATTTTAACTATACCTACGAGGGAATTATAGAACTTAAGGAATAATCGTCTCTCTTAACCAGTTTCCATATGGGAGCAACACTTACGAAAAAACTTCCACACTTGGACATATCAACTAAATCACACCAAAAGCTTACATAAAGCATGTACACTCAGGCCACAGCTGCAACAAATTCTCTGGGTAACATCTTCTACTGGAAGCTAATCTAGTACTAACAAAATCTGACAAAAGCAAAATTAAAGAAAAGATTTTAGAACAAACATCAGTCAAGCTCATCGAAGATGGTGGCAGACCAAAGATGTGGATGCCCTGATTATGCGGTCGCTTCATCTCCCTATCAGCTATCCAATGGAAGACGAAGACTAAGAAGGAATAGTTTTTCTTAAAGGATAGTTCGCCATGTTAACTAACCAGCTCTTATACTATCAAGGTTATTTTCCTAGAAATCGCACATTCATCCAATCTAAACATGTTACCTTTGGGAGATCTATTCAAAGTTCGAAATAATTCGTAATTACTTTTTGGCATACGCTCTCCTATTTGATAAACTGGGGCAGCCCTAGTAATACGTTCGCAATAATTAAGGGTTTTAACAATGTAGACTCTCGATTGGCTTGTTTGCTTATGAAGTCTTGGAGGAGACTGGAGTTTGACCTTGTTGGTACACTTAGATAGCTTGGTTGATCTCTTACTAGATACATCTTGCGTTGGTTGGTATCGGAGCGTGGATATTGCATTAGAATTATTTGAAGAAAAAATTTTTCTCAATAGCTGGGGACGGTGTTGAAGTATGTCTACTCGATTAAAAAAGAGCAAAATGCTAACTCCTTTTCACTTGAAGCAAAATTAACTGGATTTTTTAGGTTTTTTGCATTCTTAGTATCCATGTCTTACTCTCTTGCAATTTCAACATCTCTCGAAAGTACTCTCATAATCAAAGGTGGTCTAATGCATGATCTCATGCAACAACATATCTTGCAAATGGAAAATTTTAAACTAAAAGATTGGCTTGGAATATTTGGACTCAAATATGTGAGTTTTAAGACAGTCGTTTATTTCTTCCTGCAACCCTTGTATATAATAGAAATCATCGTAGTCGCGGCCGCGATCATATCTATTTAATATAATAATATCAAAGCTTCTCAACCTATAGTATACAATGGATAACCTCCATGTCTACCATGGCAACATAACCTAGAGCCAAAAGAAGTTTTCAGAGACTGAAACCTGACAACCATTTTTACCCTAAAATCTAATATCATACACCCAAACAGCTTATGAGGTTACTGCGTATTTTATGTCTATACACTGTTACGGGAAAAACTGGGATTAGTGACCCATCGGCAGTGTAACCATATATAAAATCGATATGCCCCCTGTAATACTAGCCTTTATACAGTCGAAGACGGGTCGTGAGCTAAGAGAGCTTGGAGCAAGCGATAAACAATAATAATAATACGGTAATCTTGGGGGTTTCAATATTAAAATGGCGCCAGCTGTAGTAGAATGTCGAGGACCTAGTTTCGAATAGAAGAAGACCCACAATTGATCTTCGTATCTAGGTCAGTAGGCCAGTTAGCCAGAATCGAACCACAGGTTTGAATAATACACAAATAAATGAAATGAAGATTGTACTGCACTCTATATAGATACTTACTTTCACAATGTAAACTTAAGATAATGAATCCGTGTGAGAATCTCGATACCACTGGATTCCGGTACAGCTGATTCCTGTAATGTTTAATAAGTGTGTTCATAACCCAATAAAAGATCGGAATAAGTAAATACATATACTGGCATACTGCTGGACAACCTATATACACACATAAATAAACATCAATAAACAACTGCACCAGATATAAACTTATACACAGTAAATGCGACCGGATGAAGCTTATTAATATTTACGGTTCAGCAATCCAGCGCAATACAAGAAGCGCTAGTAAAACGAAAGCAAAATAAACATACATACAATGAATCGTCCACAAATACCAGAAGAAATTTATTGGTCATTTATGAAAGAAGCATGAACATTGAAATATGAAACATATAAATAATAGCGGTAATTGAATTGATTTCATCACCTGCAGGTGTTTTGCAATTAACCGTGGATCCCAAATTTTATATAAATAAATCATCAAACCAGAACAAGTTGGCAAAAATGTTAGATAGTAAGAATTTTCGTTATCAAAATTTAACATGAACGAGCGATAAAAAAAAACAACGACTTTATAAATATTGTTCATAAAAACATTTAAAGAAATAAAAGATATTAAAGTTTCGGAACAAGTTAGTTACCTTACAATTTAGCAAACAATATATTGCTATTAATTAAACAATGTTAACGGGCCTTTCACCACTGTGAAACGGTTTGTCGGGTTTTTCACTAGTATGAAAAAATTTTCGGACGCTCTTCACCAATGTGAAGCGGTGATTAGGTAATCTTTATGATGGGTCACTTTTATCCAAGCGGTTGGTGACGTGACAATAATATGCAGATATATTTCGCAAATAATTGCGAATGTTGGCTGACAATTTGTTTAGGTCAACGATGCTTCTTCATAAACGATTTAAAAAAAGGGTAAAAGTTCATTTACCATAACGGGAACTAATCCAATACATAGAGAACCCAGTTGTTGGCACAGAATTAACTGAACTCTCGATAATTGACTTTCAAAATATCTATACAGAGCGAGGCAATACGAATCTCGTAGAAAGTTCGATAAAAATATTAAGATATTATAAGATAAATAACGGTACGGTAGTTTTGAGAGTTCGTTGTGAAATTATTTGGTAATTTCCGCCTGCTGGCAATGATTTTCGAGGCACGGTACAATAAATACGCATCCGAAATATCCCGGGGAAATGTCTATCAATTGTTTAACGAAGACAGAATTTATTTGCGATATTTTTACTCAGGTATAACTTCACTTTAGTTGAAAATTAGTCCAACACTTGACAAGTTTTCGGTAGTTCGCGACATTATTTCTATGTTCCAAAATTTCACAAGAGAAAACACGAAAGACGCGTGCTTCTGCTTCGATAGCGGTAGATGAACTCTGTTGAGTGCTGAAGCGAAATAGGTAACTTCCAACCCCCCAGAGGGTGGAACTAACAGATAATTAGTTGATCAACATATCGGATGATCGCATAACCAATAAAATAATGCAAGAATGGTGTGATTTAGCGAAAAATTTGGACGTTGCACTCGGCAATTATAGCAAATATAAATCTTGTCTATGCTAGACAAGGTGACAGATTTATAGTTTTAAGGGTAATAAAACCAAAAGATAAGAGTATAAAATTTTCTGAAGACAAAAATGAAGTCTGAAATATATAAGTTTAGAAGTAATTTCATTCTACATCAAGCTTTAATACAGCCCTGATTGAATATTGATTAAACATTTTTATAAAAGAAATCTAAAGAGATTTAACGTTCTGAAGCTATAAATTTAGACAATTCCAATGGGCATTAAACCAAGAGGTTTTTATGTTATAGAAAGACGTTAAACTTAATTTCTAAAAAGTAATAACTAGTGCTCGAATATTTATGACATGTCATATATTTTCGTTTACGTCTATTTTCATGCCAAACACATTTTTAGTGCAAATTAAGCTTCTCTATACAATATTAAGTGATTTTCATTGGTCATATAAAGTCATATTTGGCATGTTAGGGCATATTTTAAGCACTGTACCCGAAAAGGTCATATTTTAGTTATATTTCATAAAAAATATTCTTGTTAAGAACACAAAGTTGAAAATCTCTGTAACTCTTACTAAAATTTTGCTGTTCAGTGAAAAACCAACAAGGAGAGACAACATCTAATCTTCGAAAGCTCATCAGTATCGATAGCTACAAATAAAACGTCGGAATTTTCAAATGAATTGTGTAAAATGATGGTGTGTGCTAACATTCCGCTAAACAAAGTAGATAATCCCCACTTCAAAAATTTCATGGAAACATCTACCAACAAAGCTATTCCCACGGAATCAACACTACGCAAAAACTATCTCTCTGTTAGTTACTAGAATAAATAACATCAAAAAGGGAGAAACCGATAAATCAAGACTCGCAAAACACGTATTAGGTGAAGACCACCGCATCTAATGGGATATTGCACAGATAGTAACCAAAACGGAGCACAGAAATCGTACAAAACTGAAAGAGGCCATATTTAAAACCCATATGGATGCCAATATTGCGCGAAGGACTATGATGCAGCCACCAACAAACGGCGCAAACCACTACTGCGCAACATGCACAGTAACCTACTGCGCATCCAGCTACGAAAATGCAACTTATATAGAACTATATAAGTAGCTCAGCGGTTAAAGCACCCAGCGTAGTAATCAAATTATAAATGCAAAATAATAAAACAAACCACCCTTCTCAGAGCGAACGCAAAATGAATTTCCGAAACGTCGCGTCGCGGCAAAATACCACAACAAAGTGTGGCAATAACCTAATTAACACCTCAAACGGGATAGTGTAGCCGATAACAAGATATGGGTATCTATTGATGAATCGACCAATATCGAAGGAATATATGTAGCTGATCACCGATCACCCCGACAAAACGTTCCTACTGACAATCGAAATCTTGGAACGAGCTGATCATTCAGATATCACAGTTCTTTTTGATAATGCTATGAAGCTTTTGTGGGCAACATTCTTCATTTCATAACTGATGCTGAGACATACATGGTAAATGCTGCTAAAGGTATGAATTTTTTCTATCCAAAAATGATACATGTGACGTGTCTTGCTCATGAATTGCATAGGTTAGCGGAAGAAATTCGTTATAATCTTCCCGATGTTGATAAATCAATATCCAATGTGAAAAAAATCTTCGTAAAAGCTCCACTGAGGGTTGAGATATTCAAAAAGTTAGCTAATTACCGGTTATTACCAAGTGAGGAAGATGGGCTTGATGCTGTTGTACAATCAAGGACATTGTGAACGGTTTCAATAAAAATGTTCCAGCTTCTATCAAGATAGTACAGGAGCTGTTTTCTAGTAGCCTATCAAGAAAGTTGGCATACATCAAATCTAACTGTGGCGGTATATCAAATGCGATTACTAGGTTAAAAGGTGTTGGTTTCGACATCAAAGACTCTCTGGCAATTGCCAGGAATGTGGAACCCGATATTGGAGAGGCAGGTGGAAAAACTGTGAAAATGTGAAAAGAAAACTTTATTTAATATGCTCCTATAGCATCCTGCTTCTCATGTTACAAAGCGATACTTAGTGACAATCGGCGACCATTTTCATTTGATAGCCTCAAGAAACACATCGTCATTCAGTACAATGCAGTCAAAATAGATCAAGAAGCAAAACAAGCTCAAACAATAGAAGCATGAGGACAACTAAGTGTTACTTGTTTACAGTTTTGTAATGTATAATAGTGATTTTTAATAGAAATAAAAAGTTTTTAGGTCATATTTTACATTTTATTGGTCATATTTTCGTATTTATAAGGTCCTTCTTGCTTGCATATTTAGTTAATTTTTAGGGCTTAAACATCCGAGCCCTAGTAATAACATATATACAAAAAAAAGATTGAAAATAATAAAACGATATATCGTTATTTACAAGCATAAATAACTTATTAAGGAAAAGTTCACTAATTACTGAATTTTTTTAATAATCTAATGCTTCCGAGGGTAAAAGCAGCTAGTTGAGGCATAATCAACACCTCTTCACTTTAAGGACGAGCAATTGGTTAGAGGGTGGTCCATTCGGTAGCGGAATTTTAAAATTGCCGCCATTCGCAAACCACTCAACCGATTGACGTCATTTTTTGTAGGCATACTCACAAAGGACTGGGGATTTGTAGACAAGTGTTTTGATCACAATAATGGCGACCTCGAAGACAACCTATTTGTTGGAACAAAGAGTGACATTGGTACGGCTCTGGTACCAAAATGGACAGAGTCCGGCGGCAACACTGAGAGCCTTTAAGACCGAAATGGACAGACATTTGACCCTTAAAGCGGAAACCATCTCAAAGTGGGTAGTTAAAAATCTAGGCAAAAATTAAAATTTTTGCTCAATATTTTTAAAATTAATTAACTGATTTCTTATAAAAACAACAATAGATTTATGACCAAGTTTGAGAGGGCCGGAAGTGTGTTGGATGACAAGGCAGGAATGACCACCAAAGAGTTCACTGTCCGAACAGAAGAGTATGTGAAGCGCGTCAAACAGCACTTCGAAGAAGAGGCCGGTCTGTCGACACGAAGAACCGCACAGATATTGGACATTTCGAAATCCAGTGTTCTAAGGATCCTCCATCAGGACCTGGAGTGGTTCCCGTATAAGATACAGATTGTGCAAGCTCTGAGCCCTCAAAGTGTGACCCAAAGATTTCGTCAATGAAGTCCTCGACCGCATCGAGAATGACAAAATGGATTTAAAGATGATTCACTTCACTGATGAATGCCATTTCTATTTCAATGGCTATGTTAACAAACAGAATTATCGTTATTGGGGCAATGAACAGCCGCATTTCACTGTTGCGACCCCACTCCACTCTCAGCGACTAACTGTCTGGTGTTCTGTGACTGCCAAAAAGATATTCGGTCCAATATTCTTGGACACCAATGTAACTGCAGTTGCCTATAAGGACCAAATTCTGAAGGAATTCATCAAAAAGGCCAGGCTCAATCGGATGGTCAACAATTATTAGTTTCAACAGGACGGTGCGAGACCTCATCGAACCCAGGAAGTTTTCCACTGTCTCAAGGAAGAGTTCGAAGAGAGAATCATTGGATTAGATG
>VTPC01003263.1:49683-70478 GCA_011009095.1 Ignelater luminosus
AATATCAACGGGCTCGATGATTCTTTAATACATCGATATAATTTTTGAGGCGGAATATATTTTACGACGTTACCATATTACGTTCGAGGGTGGATCTCGACTTTTTCGTGCACTTCTCCCACGCGTCAAATCAACTAAAACTAAAAGCCACGCCTAGCTAGGCACAAACGTACTAAATACAAGCGGAATACAGATAGTAAAACGAACACCCCTATCTGCATAATGAATGCTCTTTGCTTGTTGGAACTTGCAGCACGTCGTGGCGGCAAAATTTCCGAGCTTGCGGATGTCCCTTAAAAGACGGAATCACACAGGTACCGCATATAAACACATTGCACACTAATATGCGTTGGAAATTTTAGATGTAAATTTGCCTACCTTAAAACAAACTCGGCTCGGAACAGCGTCTAGCCAATTCCACAATTCCACGAAATCTAAACAATAAAAAAGAATTTGACCGTGTGTTTAAATATACATCGCGAAAAATAAACTTAAAAACGAAAATGACTGGATATATTTGCAAAATATCAAGTTAACGTAAAATTATAAAATAACATTACAGTTATAGCTTCTCTCTAAAGATTTCTTCTTTATGTAATATTTTTACAATTTGGATTAAAAGAGATTTTTCAATATCGAAAGTTTTTAAAAACATTTATTGAAAAGTTTATTGGAATCTTAATAAAAATATTGTAGCAGTATGTATAAGTTTTCACTGCGTTTTACTGTAATATATCTAGTTAACAACATTGTGCATTTTTTTTCTATACCTGGATTCTTGGACGTTGTCTTAGGCTCCCCAACAGCTGATACATTTGTTAACTTGAGCTGTTGCGTACGTATATCATTTCTTTCCGTTTTCGTTTGTATTAAAGGTCTCTAATGCCTAAAAATCACGGTAACGTTTGACAAGCCTGAATAACAAAAATTCCTAAGTTCTGAGCATTTCACCTTAGATTTTCTACTTTCAAGACTTACACTGAAAACCAAAATCAATATTTTATTTGATACCCCGAGAAAGACAGGAATTGAAAACTCATTTTGGGAACTCCTGAACTGGTTACAAATTAGCAATGGCAAACAGTTAGCTTCTTTTTTGGGCTTCTTACACTTAATAAGCTATGATCAATTTCGTTATTGACCGCTGGATACCAGTTAAGAAATGTCAAAAATCACATGCATTAAAATTTAATGAAGTTGTCTACTTCGTATGATTGGGAGAGAACAAGACTCTCATAGTAGAGAACTTGTTCAGTTTTGATTGACCGACTTTAATTTACCCTGCAGCATTCTTTTGCTTTGTCTGTATTTGCCCGGAATTTGATGAAATTCGTCGATTTTGACTGATTCAATTTTGTCAAAAACAAATTTGGACAAAATCATTATCAGTTACATTTAAAAAAAACTCTGGCCCATGCATATATAGGTATTCAGTTTGAACCATGAGAGTACTGCTAAGGAATCTTGATAAAGCTGTTAGGTTGCTAAGACTACTACATTTCACTTGCAATCTGGTAGAAATTGCTGTAGGATCAATGAACAAAAGATCTCTTACTGACGGTCAGGTATCAAACAGCTAGCAAACTGCGTTAAGAAGTGTTTGAAGATTTTTAAATTTCTCTTTACCACACTACATGATACAATCAATATTTTAATCAGAATGGTCACCTGATCCATTGCGCAATAAACGATATTTATTAATAATTCGAATAAAATCCTATATCTAGATGCCCCGTTTACTTGTACAAAAAGCAGATTCAAGACATCTTTACTTGATTACTACCCACTTAATGTTCGATCATTCACGAGCACAGAGCTTACAACACGAGTCTAGTATACGTAAATAACTGATTTATAAATACAGGATCCTGAAAGAGTAACGGCTCGCTCTGACTTGTTGCGACAGGGTATACGAAGGTGGTCTGAAAAGTGTCCGACCTCAACGTAAAGATGGCAGCACTCGTAAATAAAAGCTACTGAATTTCGTTGTTCATCTGTTGACAGTTACTCACCAAAGTTTCAGCCATTTTGGACGCGCAGTTTTTATGCAACAGTCGTTTGAGTGAATTGATGTGAGTTTTTTTGTGAAAATGGACAAAATCAAGTATCGAGCTGTCATTAAATATTTGTTTTTGAAAGGCAATACGCCTTCGCAAATAAAAGATGAGTTGGATTCTGTGTATGGGGACTCTGCACCATCATTTACCACAGTGAAAGTTTGGGCTGCTAAATTTAAACGTGGCCGTAAAAGCTTGGGAGACGATGGACGTTCGGGACGTCCAAAAACTGCAACTACCGACGAAAACATCGCCCAAGTTCACCAAATGGTGCTAGACGACCGCCGAATTAAAGTGAGAGAGATAGCAGAGGTTATGAACATGTCAAAAGAACGTGTTTGTCACATATTAAATCAACATTTAGGCATGAGAAAGCTGTCCGCGCGTTGGGTGCCGCGTTTGCTCACGTTAGACCAAAAACGTGTTCGAATGAATATTTCCAACGCTCTTTTGGCGCCGATTAATTACTGTAGATGAAACTTGGATACACCATTATACGCCCGAAACAAAAATACAGTCCAAACAGTGGACTGCAAAGGGCGCACCGGCTCCAAAAAAAGCAAAAACTGTTTTTTCGGCTGGGAAAGTGATGGCGACTGTTTTTTGGGATAGTCATGGAGTTATTTTAATCGATTATCTTCAAAAAGGAAAAACCATTACAGGAGCATACTATGCATCATTATTTGACAAGCTGAAGGCAGAACTTGCAAAAAAACGGCCACATTTGCAGAAAAAGGAAATCCTGTTTCACCAAGACAGCGGTTGCCATGGCGAAAATCCACGAATTACGGTTTGAACTGTTTGACCATCCACCTTACTCACCAGATCTAGCCCCAAGCGACTTCTTTTTGTTCCCTCATCTAAAAATTGCGCTCGGAGGACAAAGAGTTTCGTCAAATGAGGAGGCAATCACCTTCGTAAACAATTATTTTGCGGAGAAAAATGCCGAGTACTATTTGGACGAGTTACAGAGATGGGAGCATCGCTGGGAGAAGTGTGTAGAGTTACAAGGAGACTATGTTGAAAAATAAAAAAAAATTCTCAGAAAAAACGTCTTATATCTTTGTTAGGTCAGAAACTTTTCAGACCACCCTCGTACAGTGTATTACACCAGAGAGGTATTTACAATAATTTGTATATTCAAAAGTTAGAAATGAAAAACAAAAAATTTTAAAGTATCATTCATAGTGTTTGATTTTCTTTTATTGGTGCTTTGCAATTAGTTAACTACCGAGATTTCTAATAATTTGAGTTTCAAATTCAATCTCACATTCATAATAAATAATCCTACATTAACTTCTTTATAATGATGTTATCAAATGAAAACCTTCTAAATCTCTTGAGAATCTTCGATATCTGTGCTTAAATAATTTTCCAAGCCTCCGCTTTAGAATTACAAGATTCAAATTCCATAATATGAAACACTTGTATGTAAATGGGTTTTTACTCCCAGCTAACAAGTAGTTTGGGTAGGGAAATCCCTGTGGGAATCTTTATAAGAAGATAATGATCCAAAATGTTGAGTCGTTTCTATATTGCATGCCAAGGATGAGGAGGGAAGATCAGCATAATATATTGGCCTTATTATGTTAATAATATGCCAAGAAATTTATAAATCCCCTTGTTAACTTTCGAGCTGAAGAATTTAAATTTATAAAAGTATGAGTTTACCATTACAAATATTAAAATTATTCTAATAGTTCTCGATTTTAATAAATGGAAATATTGGTGGCGGATAAAATAAGAAAAGAAGACAAATCAGGAGTGATTTATTGACATATTTCAATTTAAAATATTTTGTCGTTTAGTAGACTGTTTTAACGACCGTTTTGTCGATCGATATATGTAGTATTCAAGCAACACGCTGAAATTGAGCTCTGCTCAATTTTAATAAAGCTTACAATGTAATAAAACGCAATATCCTCCATTACAGCAATATACTTAATTTATAAATATTAAATTCGTCTTCAATATAAATATTTGAAAAGTGAACTCCCATTTTTAACTGTCGAATGTCTGGGGTAAATATTAAAAAAGTAATGGATAATGCACCAAGTGCAGGAACTTTACATTCAGAATAATATCTAGTAATAACACCTCAAAACTTACAGAAACTGTTACTAGGGTTATGCAAATTTATACAGTTCGGTATTAATGTTCTTAGAGTAGAAGTGCAATGCTACATTTCTGGTGTGCATAGACCTGCTTAAATATTAAGTAGCAGAACGAATATGTATAATACAAACTTTAACAATTGATTTAAATTTGAATAATTCAAATATTTGGTTTAAGAGGAAATGTAAAATACAAAGTGTCATTATTTAGACGAACATGTATGATGGTTTTTTCCGATTTATCAAAATTTGTAATAAATCAGAAGAATAATATGTTATTCTGAATAATAATTCTGTAAATAGTTTACTAATAATACTTTATTAGTACTAGTTGCTTGATAATAAAATAAGCAAGATTGTATTACTGTCTCAGAAATAAAAAATTGTTTTTCACTTAAAAAAAAACTTTGTTTTGACAGAAAGAAAATAATTAAATGTTTTTATTATTTTTTATTATTAAAAGCATGAAAGTAAACTATTCATAATTCACTTCATGTATTAATAGAATGCTACTAGGGTGACTAATAAGATTAAATGTGGTAACTTTATATCGCTAAAAGAAAAAAAAGAACCACAGGAAATATACCTATAACATGCAAGGTATGTGAGCTGGAATTTCGAATAATAATAATAGGAAGTAGATGGTAGTAAAGTAGTCAAGGGATCAATATTTGCTTGATCACATGACGATACTTGTCTAAAGTAATGGACAGTGAATAGAAGACCGTCTATTATTATTAAAGCCGAAAATGTATCAAGGGTACAATTTTGGAAATTGATTGTATAAATGGGTTGACTCATTAATATTTCTGTATATGTATAAAAGAGGTTTAATGCTATTATTGTTTTGCAGTATTCAAGGATGTTTAGGTGGCTTACCTTTTTTGTTACAAAATAAAAAAATTCCCATACAAAAGTTTTGGTTAGATTAAATTAGATTATATTAGGTAATACAAATGTACTTGTCAGTTTTTTAGATACAATTCGTTTGATGTTTGCTTACCGTAAACAACATTTACAATGAGATTTAAAATCCCAAGTTACGTAAAAATAATTAAGAATATCCTTGACTATAGCAAGTGGAAAATGATTCTTGATTTTTGCTGCATGAAAATTGTTTTATAATAACTTTACAATTTTGCATATAATTATAGAACTTGTTAAGGTGTTTAAATAAAACATAAAAGAAAAATTACTTATGTAAGCAAAAGTTAACTTTAGTTAGCTTTATTATAATTATGGCATAATTAGTTGTGTTTGAAACAACATTAACATAGTCACAATATAAATGAATTTTCTCTTGAGGGGAATCTCGCAAAAAGTGTTTATCACAAAGAGATCTATGTTGTTATATCTAACTTTTCTGAACTTACATAACCTCACTAATTATTTATATTGTGATGAAATTTTTATAATGTGCCTGTTGTTTGCCTTAATAATTTTAAATACTGAAACGTCAATTTCTGTATATATTAGTGGATTTCACATTACATGAATTTATCGTCGTCAAATTGAGATCACCGATTATTACAAAACCAATCAGTCAGTAGATTGCCCAAAAGGGATTTTAGTCGTATAGCTAATTTTCTAGGGATAACTGTCTTGTTAAATGCTTTAGAAATGTTCCAAGCTTTTGTTGGAATTTGAACGCACAACCTTACAAAACGTAAGGGTGATGATTACATTATTTGTATAAATCAGTTTTACTTCAAATGAATTTTATTAGCAACCAGAACAACTATTTATTGTTTATATTTTCTAATAAAGTTTTGAGTTACCTTATTATTTTTAAAATTCATATTCACTTTGATTTCAATTACCATGAAAGTCTGCCATCTTGCTAAATCATCTTTCTACATTTTTCTTAGATTTTACCCTTGCACATTTTACAAAAACCAGGCGTACTACAGTAATCAATTATGTAAATTCGACATTTGATTTACAACAAAAAAGCATCGGAATCGGTTTCTTAGATTTTCCAACAACTTCGTTTCAGCCCCATTGTCTTTGACTTGACTTTCAGAAGTGATTAGAAGATTCTACAGATACAATTCTGAATAGCAATCTTCTCAATTTTAGCAAAGTGGAAACAGAAATTTTTGCACAGAATTGTTCGGTAACCATTACACTGGAGACGCTGAATGGGTTACGTAACAAAGTTGCTACATCTAGAGTTGTACGAATGATCCAAAAATATTTTATTGGCAGAATGTGTTCTTAGGAATGTTTTCTCAGTACATAATATTAGAATCACAAACAGCAAGACTATCCTAATCGATGACTTTGACTTAAGGTAGTGATCAAGTTTGGATACCTTTAGTTAATTATGTAATATCACAGGGATCATTCAAAGGTTATGGTATAACCTGTAATACCTTGACGTACAGAAAATCAGATAGTTGATGTGTAGATAATTCTTGGTCTTCTTGGAGAAAAATTCCAAAATATCTATTTTTCCTTAAACATAAACATCCTAACTATATGAATAATGACCCATACTTGCAAAAACAAATAAAACAACAAAGTTAGATTTAAAGTCGTGTACAAATATGAAAAGAAGGTGTCTAAGCTCCCAGTGAATGGCAGCCAAGCAAAAGATGCCTTGAAGCTTAATCTATTTTAATATTTTCCATAATCATTTATGTTCCTACTTTATTGAGTTTGTAAAAAGTGAAAGTAACTGAAGATTGTTGAGTGTGCTTGGTGTTGTTGTGATCCGACCCATAGTGACTTAAGTGCCCTACAAAGCTTTTATTATTATAAATACTACTAGGTTTCTACACAAATAGAACGGGCCCTTGCATTTATTTTTGGTGTCATGACAGAGTTGGGGACTACGATAAATTTTGTGGAATTAGCTAATTTGATAGTTCATAAGTTTTATTTCTAGGTATTCTCACTATATTTTGCATTGTCTATTTTCCTATTCTTAATAGTAACATTTACAATTTTGCTCTGTGATTCATCGTACTTAGCAAAGCAGTTGCGACAAAGTATTAACTGTGTTGCTTTACCATTTTGTGCCTTGTTGCATTTGTACGTGATATTCCTTAGTAACTGGAGATAGAGAGACTGATGATAGTAAGTATCACAAAAAGACAAGATGCTCTGTAAGTTTCAGTTTGTGTTTGTTTCATTAAGTCCAAACTCATAAAAAAGTGGCCAACAGTGGTGGACTGCTATATATCACGAATAAATGTTGGATCATAATGCAAAATGTGTCTTTGCATCTTTTGATATATCGCTTGTAAACGTTGAAATTTTCAGTTTTATTGTTTTCTAGAGCAATCTGAGACACAACAAAACGTAAAACGAATAATTCCAACGTTTTGAAAGTACACTCAAGGACAAATTGCATACTATTATATTGTTGATTTATTCTTCTGTTTTAGAAGTAATATAGATCAAAGTGTGCTGGGGTGTTGTTTTTAAACTTAAATTAATGTATCTGTCAAGGACATTGCAAATAAGTCTTGGTATGTAAAATTCACAATTCAATTTATTGAACAAGGAACTTTAGAAAAATAATTACACATGAATAATAACTGAACAGTTTAAAAAATAACGTGTCGATACTAAAACAAAAGAATTTTAGCAACACGTGTTTCCTCCTGGAGTTAGAATGGCTGCCCTCATTCTTCTGGGTAGGCTGGAAAAAAGGTTTTGGATAGTTTCTTGGGGAATCGATTCCCATTCTCCTCTCGCAGCAATTCTGAGCACATTTCTAGTCGTAGGGGCCGAATTTCTGTGCCGAATCCTTCTTTTCAGCATGTCCCATAAATGTTTGATCGGAGTAAGATCAGGACTTTATGGAGGCCAATGTAATGTTCTGATGTTAATCTTATCGAGATACTGGGTTACTGCAGCTGCTACGAGGGGGACGAGCATTATCGTGCACTAGCATAACTCTGTCATACCCTATAACTCCAACATGCTCTTGTAAGATGTCTTCAATTAATAGCACCCAAAACATTATTCCACCACCTTCATAGCTTACATCATTAACTAAATTGCAACTGTTATAACACTTTATGACTCTTCTGCACACCTTATTTTGTCCGCCCGTCTTCTAAAATTCAATCCTTGTTTCGTCAGTAAAACTTTCATTCTTCCATGGTCGAATGAGCATGGACTCTAGCAAAGTCTAATCTTTGCCTTTTATGTTTTTGGAAGAGACGGGGCACTACGGCAGGTACTCTGGCATTCTTTAACCATTGCCTTATCGTCTTAGAACTAACAGTAACATTTCTTATGTTTTGCAGCTCAATTCTTAATGGAGAGGATGTAAGCTCACGATTTCTTAAAGACTGAAGCTAAATAAAGCGATCATCTGCACTTTCTTTGTCCTTGCCCTACCCTTCTTTTGTAATTTCCAGTTTTCTGATACTGTTTTATAATCCGAGAAAAGGTAGATTGATTTAATTGAACAATTCTTGCAATATTTGTCTGTCTATAACCTTTTTGCCATAAAGTTGCCATTTTTACGGCATCCAATTCTTTGCTGTGGTTATTTTGCGGCATTGTTTTACAAAAGTTTTTTAATTACACATAAAGCAACAAAACAAAATATAGCAAAATCAAATTTTAGTCAAGATTAATGTTTATAATGTTTATCAAGAAAACGCGCTATTTCCATAACTTCAACAAAACAGCACAATTATGACAAATGCTAAAACATAAACAAATCAAATGTTTTTCGCAGCCTTCTAAAATAATAACGTTATGTAAAAGTGATATTCCAGAGAGAAACATCCACATTTTGATGAATTTATTAATATAATTAAAACTATGCAATATTTTTGTCCATGAGTGTATACAGAGCTTATTTTGCACATAATCCAAACTTTTTGGATGATATCTTGGAATGGTCATTTATCATCATTATCATTCATTGTAAATTTGTATTTTCCAGTTGGTTTTGAAACTCTGAAAGATTATCTCCAGCCCAAAGTGGATAAATTGGTGGAATTGCATTGCAACGCTCGTTCGAAGTGTTAATTAAATATAATAGAAGCCCGCACCAATCCAGACAGAAGCAAAAGAAGAAAGCGACGGCGCCATCGAACGTAAGGGGGTCGTCATAGACGCGATCTTTATTCGAGGCGTGCCACTAATGATCCTGTAGACCGGAAAGGTAGAACTGGAAAGATCATTTCTATCACCACACAATTTTATAGTGGCTTGGTCTGAAGCGCTGGACAAAATTATTTGGGCTTGCTCAGAATGTTTGTTCTGGAGATTTTTAATTTCTTGACTCAAATAAAAATTCACAGGTTAAATGCCTTGCTTCAATATCTTTCTTTGAAATCTATTTTAGATACTATACTTTTCTCAAATTTTAGAAATCTGTTGTACTCTTATGCTGTCTATCATTCTATCAGTCTTGACTAACTGTTTCGGTTGACCATTTATTTTATCTTTGCCTTGCTTATCTTTCTTTTGGTCTCGTGTTGCCGCTCTTTACAAAAATAATAAAAGGATCAGCTTCAATAAAGTTAAAGCAAGTTTCGCTAACTAAGTTAAATTAAATTACTTTAGTTTACGTTAGGTTCGATTAATATTTATCAAGTTGGGTTAGTTTTGATAATATTAACAACATAGATTAGATTGAATTAAACTGAGTTATGTTATGTTAGGTTAGGTTTGTTTTTTTTTAAATTTCCAGATAGCTAATTCAACTTGAATTACAGGCAATTAGAACAACTTAGTTAGTAGAAATTAGACTAATTTAGTTTGGTTTTTATTAAACCTCAAATCAACTGGATTATATTAGGTCAAATTTGTTTTAGTTGTTGTTAACAAAATTATTGGCACTACGGGACACAAAATCATAGTGCTTGTCGCTAATATCTTGACTTTGCCGAATATGTCTTACTTTAGGATCTTTCTTCTTAGTTACCCAAGCGGATGTTCTGTAATCTATTTTTGAGACTATTTCCTTTTCAAAAAGTAGAAACCTGATGTGAGTTTGTCTTTATCTCACGTGCCTTTCTGTGTTTTCTAAAGCTATTCTGTCTCCTGGTGCCGTCATTTTTATTTTCTTTTGTTGATTCCCTTTGTTCTTTAGCTTCTGTACACTTCTAATATGCAATATTTACAAAAATAATAAAAAGGTTTATTCAGTTAAGTTAGATTAACTGAGTTAAGTTAAATTGCATTAGGTTATGTTAGGTTTGTTTGCTTTAAATTCTCAGATAACTGATTTGACTTTGGTTAGATAAAATTGAATTAATTAAGCTAAGCTTCTATTAATTGCATATTAAGCAGGTTAGGTGAAGTCGAGTTTGCTTTTCTTGGCTGGATTCAGGTTAAAATGAGGTTATGTTATTTAAAAATCGTCTTAATTAGCCTATTTTAGAATTTATGTTAGCTAGAAATCTATTATCTACTTTGTACATGTGCTAAACTTTCAACCCACGTTGGGTGCCATATTTATATGCAATGGATAACTAGAAAATACGCGATTATCAGTACAATGTGTATATTATATGGTGCGTTCGATTAATGTTTGAAATTTAATTAGCATAAATGTACGTCATTCGAGATTTATCTGTTCTTAAAAATTGTTTAAAAATGTTTAACTAATTGTAAGTATCACGGAATGTTTGTTGATATAAAGATATTAGGCATTGTGTGATTTATCATATACTGGTATTATGAGAAAAAATGCAACCCTCTAGAAAATTACAAAATAAAGTTTAATCCGATGTAAAAGTATTTAGAGTTTGGGAGGAATATTCTTTAATTAATGATAGCACGAATAGATCTTTTTCAATCGATAGTGTGAGTTTTAACATTTGTAGAACGCAGATAATGCTTAATCACATTGTTAACGGTACTGTTAACTAATAAAGCTTTATGGCAGAACATTAATTTAAAAAGAACAACAAGTTTTAAGCCTTAAATGTTACAGCTATACATGTACTCCTGGTATCTCTAATAAAAGAGATTCAATAACCTTTTAAGATAATTCGGGTTTCTATTTTTGAAGTTTGTTTATATTTTTCTTGTTATATCAGTAAAATTCGTTATCACATATATGCGTTTATGCGAGAATCAAATTTTAACAAGTAGAAATTACCATCGAGTTTAAATAATGATACAATTCCTGTCGTATTGAGCAGGTATTGTTTCTTGTGTTATCCTATGTCAGTAATAACGCAAATTGTCAGTAACAAACAAAACAGGTTTCTATAAAAATGCAGTCTGCCAAAAAATATTATTTTTAAAATTGTACTTTTGGAATTTACTCCACTCTAGACGTAGTCGAAACAGAGCTCTTTTAACCATTGCGCTGCTGTTTATTTTAAAACTCATTGAAGTATGCAAAATAATTGAATAGGGTGCTAATAGTTTCATTTGTTTTTAATGTAATCTTTCATGCATATCTTTTCTTTATGTATCTATGCAACCAATCCAAGCATTTATTAATAATCAACTAACTTCTTGATAACAGGGTTAATTGCTGTAATCATGTAATGTCATGGAAAGATATGATATCAACGTTGAACCGGGACAGCTATCGTGAGTTTAGACAGTTAAATTGGAAATATTATCTAATTAAACAAATCATTCAATAATAAAATATTAGAAATGACATCCACTTAACCTTGCGTTTTAATAGAAAATTACCCTTTAAAAATAGGACGCTTTTTGCTCACTTGGCAGCTCCTCCATTTATAATTTTTAGATTTATTGGTTTTCATTTTTTTGCTTTATCTTTAGAAATTCCTACAAAAATATAATAAAGGAGATACTAAATGTTAAAATAAAATTTAGTAAAAACCTAGAATTATCTGTTTTGACGCGCAATGTAAATATTTTATTACAGAAACAATAATTATGATGAAAACGTTATAGTCGTGCTTTAACATGTTGCACTGTATAATAATTGGATTTTCCTTAAATATATTTTTAAAGTTAGTGTAACTCTTTTAATTTTAATAAATTCATTTTAATCCCGGAAAAATTTAAAATTCAAAAACTCTTTAATGCGGTGTTAATTTAATATTTCATAGGGAAGTCTCGACACTAACGATAATTATGTTAAGGTACATTAAGGTACTATCTAGGTCACGAAGTGCATTTTTACACGTTCACTTCCGTTTTCCGCGTGATTAATTATCTACTTTAATAGATAAAACTAAACAAAAGCAGAGTTTTATTTTAAAATCATTATTAAAATACACCTTAATCAAGGTATTTTGTTTGTCTGTAAAATAAAACTTTTACATCAATCAAAAATATCCTTAGGGAGTCTAAATTATGCTAGTTCCTGTCTACTTAATATATTTTCCAACCCTTCAGACCCATACTATTTTTTATGGCTGTATAAACCGATAAAGTACATACATTTTTAACTATTACAAAATCAATATCAAAATTTAGCAAGTTGCGCTGTTTTTCCCTTAAGATACTTTTTAAAAAATAAGGTGAAGCTTTTCTTGAAAAGAACTGAGACCCTCTTTTTACAAACAGTGATGACCTGACGTACTATGAGTTGTATCATAACTTATTTCTAGGTCGATTGGTATGGAGTGATGGATGATATCTGCGGCTGTAATGGCTTAGGGTTTTTTCTCTATACGCAAAAAAAATGCTTTGTTTGCATCGGTTTGAACTGGAAGAATGTAAATATGTTTTCTTGCAAATCTAGGTAAACAAGAAAGTTTCCAGGTAATACAAATTAATGATGTAGAACACGTAAATGACTAAATGATAAATTGGCTTATTTACAACAATGCTATTGTAGTTTCCATTTTAGATTTCTATAACAGATAATATTACATTTTCTTTCCTGTGGGAAGGTCTATACAACCTTCGCGTTGCGGTCTTTATAGATTTTGTTGTGCTGCTTTGTAAGTTAACGACCTTTTCTATTAAAAGTTCTTTGTTTTGATTCTTAGTAGCCTTTGGTACACAATCCAAGTTGTGTGTTTACTAGCTTATATGTCTACATTTTCCAAATTTTTCTTGCCTTAGAAGTTTGTCAGTTTTGTGTCCTTTAGTTTCTAAAAAATCTCGATACGTTGAGCTTCTTTGTTCAAAATGATAATTTTCATTTGTGCTACAGATACATATTTAAGATTAACTTTGGCAAAGAAAATTTTTACAAAAACCTCTAGTACCATACCAAAAATAAATGATATTTGTTGGGGTTAAATGCTATCAGCAGTGACATGAGACGCTTTTTCTATCATAATCTTAGAACAGACTTGCTGCACTTAAGTATTTCATATTAGACAATCATGATGTAATATTATCTCGAATCAGTAAACTCTTTTTTGAAAGAGTCCAGGACATTTCTCAAAAACAGTTCTTTAACTTTCATTGGTTTCACAGGGAAGGTTTCCAGGTGACTTAGCCTTTTAAAGGCAGAACACTGACTTAACATGCTGTAGCGGGGTTTCTCTCTCTTCACCACATCTATACACAGTAGGTATCATACATACCCAAGCAGACTATGCGTTGACCCTTGTTTAGTTTTGTTTTTTACTTCTGGTTGTTGAATATATGCTAGCAAAGACCAGATGTTAATTAACAAAGCACTCAAAAATTTGAGGCGCCCAACCTGGAACGAAATGTCTAAAATTGTTAGGATTCACTAAGAATGTTAGATAAATAGTACTTTGCTAATGGGCATAATTAAAGAAGATAATTGCTGCTAAATCTTCTACAACAGGTTAGTACATTTGAGGTGTTAATTGGGCTATTGCCACATTCTATTGCGATATTTTGTCCCGACGTTTCGAAAGCAGACTCTCGGGCGTTCGCCCTGAGAAGGGTGGTTTGGTTTATTATTTCGCATTTCAAATTTACTTTCTTTCCGTAAATCTTTGACCTCCCCAGGGTTTGAACTAGAGACAATAATCGCTAATTTGATTGTTGGGTGCTTGAACCATTGAGCTACGGGGGCAGTGTCGCAAAAGAGTGTGGCAATAGCCCAATTAACACCTCAAATGTGAAACTACACTCATCAACTTTCAGACAACAGATTAGTACATCTAAGAATCTAAGAGAGTTATAACTCAATTGACTAATTTAGTCACTGTACTCATTATTCAAAGTTACAAATTTCATGTGAGGCTGTTTTAGGGTTTATGTTGTAACGATTTTTGTTTTACATCTTTAATGTCATCTTTCTAAATGACTTCAATTCTGATATCTGTAGAATATTATAAGTGAAAGACAAAAATCGCCTTACCTCACGTTACATTAGTGTAATTTGAAGTAGAAGGTGAAAGTGAATTTTGTTAGTTATAAAATTGAATAACAAATAATACAAGAAAAGGTCCTAGCAATCAAATTGTCAAGACCACCGTAGAATTGAAGTTGATAAAACACTTGATGGAAAACTAAACTCAACTATAAGTCTCCAATCGAAACTCATTTTCCGTTTGGTTATTTCGTTGTTCATGTTCAAGTTTTTCGTTTTCGTTTTCCTTTTAAATTTGATATTGTTTTTGATTTATTCTTCAAATTTCTTTTTTTTTATTTCAGTAACTCTAGTTCTTACTATTGTGTTTGTTAGCTGACCTCTTTGTGTGTCATTTTGATTTAAAACTTACATATCTACATCTATTTTGAATAATCTTATTCACTTAGAGTGCATTTTTATGCATTATTCTAGATACTTTAGTTAATGATTTTACTTAGAAATTTTCGAATAAACTATTATGGGATTTTCACTTTTATTGCTATTGAGAATTATTAAGCAAACACACGTGCTGCAGTACTTAATTGTAAATACACTAATCAGAGTACTAGTTGCTTATATAAATCTACAAACGTTATTTCAATAAATTAAAAATTTCAAAATTCACTATAAATATTTTCTCGAACTCAACTCTCGGTTTACTTTGCATAGACAAAAGCACAAGAAACTAATAATCAATAAATAAAACCTATCCGTCTAAAGAAGCAAAAGTTTTTCTTAGCTGTTTAAAGGAACATCAATGTTTGGCTCAAAATCAAGTAGTTTACCCACCCAAAAGACATCGGACCAACTGTAAGTTTAGAAAAAGAAGAAGAACAGGTTTGTTCTAGTCTATTGAGATCATCGCCGAGACAACATCTTTCAGTGTTGTAACATATCACTACCATCCTTATCTTTGCCTGCCTGCTGCGCTAAGTACCTTCTTCATATTAAAACACTACTTTGAATGTAAATACGTATGTACAGGGTCCGTTAAAAAGGACTAACTAGTTTATCTTTTAAATAAAAATTTATTTTTATAAATTACAAATTGAAACAAAAGGGTTTGAATGGGATATTTATTTATGAAATGTTGTGTTGCTCAAATTTGTATGAAAATCTTACGACAAGCGTTTCCACAACGTCTAATTTCTCGCAATGACGACTTGAACCGGCCATCAAGATATCCGGACATCACTGCTCCAAACTTTTTTTATGGCGCTATCTGAAGAGTAAAGTTTATATTGCGAAACCAAGAACAATCGATGAACTTAAAAGAAAAATTGAAGCAAAGATTCGAGCTATTCCGCAGGAATTAGGATCATGTCTAATTTCGTCCACCGCTTAAAAGAATGTTTTGGAAACGACGGAGATCACTTGAGCCACACAATATTTCGTAAATAAATCTCCCATTCATACACTTCAGTCAACCTTTTTGTTTCAATTGGTAATTTATAAAAATAAATTTTATTTACAAAAAATAAGTTAGCTAGTCTTTTTTCACTGACCCTGTACAATTGGTTCACAAGTACTTCTCTACTGTTTATTGTGATATCGTGTGGCCATACTAAAATGCAGTGCCTTGTGTCTGGACGCTTTCCACATACGTACATTCCTTGTTCCTGTCCTGGCCTGAGGTTAAATGAGTCATGACTCGTCAAAAGTTTATATTTAGTTCCTGTGTTCAGACTCTTTATCTCTATTTAGTCTCCAAGTTTCTTATTGTCTCTGTTTTGACCTTTCGTCTGGATATCTTAACATTCTCAACTACTTCCCCTCTTGTGGCGTCTTTGGTTATTTCGTCTGATTCTTTATTGCCCAAATAGTCTGCAAGCTTTTATCCAATGTAGGCAAATTATTTTACCTAAATCTTGCAACTCTGTCACCTTTTGATAATGTTTCACTGTGTTTTGATCTTGCCTCATAAGTGAGATTTTTGATTTTTCTTCTTTTTACAGTAGTAGCTGCTTTCAGAATAACACTTAGTTTGTTGTTTCACTTCTGTCTGCTTCTCCTTCTGTACTTTTCATTTCTGTAGCCTTTCTAGTCTCGGTAGATACGTTTTTGGCTCATCTGGGCTTGAAAATGTCCGCTTAATTGCTTGCTTTGTTTCTTTAAGAATCTTCACTGCTACTGTATTTCTTGCCTCGCCCATTGTCTCATTCAAACTATCACTGACATTATTTACACCTTCGATATTTTCTTGCGTGTCGTTAAATGTTACTTAACTCATTTATAGTATCTCTAATATATTCTAAGAAAAACTCTAACGTCCATTTTCGTTCTAATTTAAACCGTTTTTACTGCAAATACAAAGGACAGAGGGGAAACCCCCGCAAACCGGTCAATGCATGCACTGCACTGTTATAGGTACAATCCGTGCAATGTTGCTATCCCCAATGCATACCACAATACAAATTTGGTTTATCTCTTACACTCCATTAATGAGTTGTTTGAAGCAGACCTAAATAAACATACTGAAGTTTAATTATCTAAAACTAGTTTCCATAATTTATCGTTACCTTGGTATAAAAAAGTAGGCTACTAGGACACTAATGTAAACATCCAAAGCTGCGTCCGTGCATTTATAAGAACAGACCTTAAATAGGTAACTCATTACTAATATTTTTAATAATGAATTCTATAACAGCGATTTAAAAGTATTGCATGCTAATAGAAACATTAAAATTCTTATATAAACAGTTGTAAAGTTCTTTTCGATTGTATAAGTTTAACACGTCCTAAGAAACAAAGTACCATAGTGAAATATAATGAAAAGATCTCACAGTTGTTCGACGACCAATCAAGAAGGTTGACATTAACTTGTCACTAGAAGACAGTCCAAGGATTTGATAAATATCAGTTCATCCTACCGAAATTGCTATTAGGTTCATACAAACCAGCCAAATGAAACAGTGATCAGCAGGATTTAAAACTAAATAAGGTTCTTGTCAAAATAGAATCTACAAAGTCTATCAGTTGTTAAATATTTAACTTGTTACAGTAAAGTTGTAATTTTGTGACCTCGTTGCTCACAGATAATGGCCATCAAGCTCGTGCAAGTTTCGGAGATGGGTGGAGTCAACTATAAAAGTTTCTCTGGTTCTTCACGAAAAACAAGGAACAAAATCCAGCTCAGTAAAATCACAAATTAATTAGCTTAAATTGAAGTCATTTGACGACTTTAGTTAGCTCTAGAAATAATAGAAAGCAGAAGAATCAAAAATAGATAAAAGACAGAAACAGCTTGATAATCCAGATTTAAGGACCACACAAGCTGGGTTTTCTACAGCTTCAAATATGCTATAAATGATGAATTTGTGAAGGTTTCCTTCGGGCGAGGTCGATTTACATGTGTTGGTACAGCTCTGACCTCTCTCTGCTATGCTTTGTTCATGAAGTCTGAAAAAACTTGGTTATGTACCGTATATGTAAGGGAGCTGACAGGATTTTTTGCAGGGCGATGCAAATTACTTTGTGGCACTTAATAGAAGCTCTTTGTAATCAAAAGGCTTTTTGTAATCAAAACGTGTCATATCATTTATATTCCAGAAATTTAAACAATTAACCAAAGGCGATTGGTCAGAGTCTTGCTAAAAATGACCGTTAAATATATGAAAACTCTTCTAATTCATTAAAAATTGGCCGCAATAGTTTCTAGCTCAACTGTGATACTGTTTTGGGGAAAAATATATATCACGATCAGAGATTTCTTGATTCAGACCGACTTTTAATACATTTCTAATTTCTGAAACTCTATAACATTCTATTCAGTAAAGTTCTGTGTTGGTGTCATTACGTCTTCGGTCTTCAACTCTCATCATCACTTTCAGTGACTCTAACACTATAACTACCACTTTGCTGATGACACAATCCTGAGTATTGAGAGCTACGCCGCCCATAGCAACATCACATCGACCGATCGGTCGATCCACTTCAACCAAGCAACTTTATCTTGGGCTCTTCACATCAGCTGCCGACAGTCGACAGGTGGTTGTAGGCTGTCTGCTTTGCGCTCGCTTCGTTTATTTACCAAGACGCTTGCGTACACCTGCGATTCTCCCTTCACTACTAAATTATTATTCCAGTGACTGAAGAGAAGATTAGCTTTTCTAGTAACCCTGACACCCTCAGTGTCTTTGATTGATAAACTTTTAGTTAGAGACATTTTTTAATTTTTGAATTTGGAGGTGACTTTCTTGGCCACCCTATATAAATTAAGTTTTTCCAGACTAAATTAATTGGAAACGTTCGTGTGTCTAAAGAATCAGAGATACTGAACATGGGATCCTATCTGGCGTGGAATGTAGAGAAATGCTAGACAGACTTCTGTCGAACCCGGAACTGCAGTTATCACTATTGTAATTTGACAATTTGAGAGACGTACTGTAAAGAAGTTAATATTCTACAGGACAAAAAGGATTGAAAATTTTAAAATATCTTTACACCCTAGCGTTTTTAGATACCTTTGGCAAATATCATGATTCTGTTTTGTCGATTTTCTATTAACTCTAGAAGTGAATGATCTCTAAAGACGACCTATCTTTAGCCTATTTTGTGCTAGGATACCAAGAAAAGAAAAATTAAATTTGAAATCTGATTGATTTAAAGCTAGTTAATGACCAATCAGAACAGTGAATTTTAAGCTTGCTCTTTCTTAACAATAAGTAACTTATAAAAGCACCTGATAGAATGAGTATCAGATACTTACTATAGGTAAAGACCAATTCAAATAATAACATCATTTGTTTTTCTTGTTTTGAATCGACTTTTAATCAATAAACGTAGTTGATTCATTCATCATTCAAAAGGATATTTGTTGCCATCATTACTAATGACTAGCGGACGATTTGAATGGAATAAACTGGAGGAAATCGTAATTAAAAATAAGAATAAAACAATAGCTGGCAAAGTCGTACCAGGAAAAATTTCAAATTCGAAATTTCGATTTTTATTTTTTTTTTCATCAATTCATTACTTTCCAGAACTGAAAAGGGAGAATTAGGTTTATACGCTGATAGTTCTCCACTCGGCGAACAAGAACTGTCTTGTAACTAGAATTCTAATTTAAATGTAAAATAGTTCTGTGAAACCGATTGGATGTGCTATAACCAATCAAGAAATACCATTTTCAGAACACCAAAGTAAACTTTCATGATATTATGTTTCCATTCTTTTTTTAAATTTTTGTTTAGGTTTATGAAAATAAGATAAAAAAAAGGCAAAAATATCAATTACATGTTACGCACAATATTTTTTTTCTTTCATATAAAAGTTGCATAAAATACGTTATTATCAGCAGTTTTTACGACATACTGAATAATAAAAAATGGGATTTGTTCGAGATTGAACACGGATTCTACACACGACAGGCGAAAATACGCCGTGGAATCACTGAAAAAGGTATAGCAGCGATTTAGTAGCTCACAAAAGGACATTCTGTTTGTATAACACACTACTGAGGAAATTGTATTCTTTGGGATACTTACTACTTCGCTGATTTACTTTTGGAATGTACGGGGAGCGTAAATAAGGATTGTGTAGGAGGAAAAATCTACATCAAATACTCTCAGTGTTCAAATATCCAGGATATTTATTTCTTTTTCGTTTAGAGTCGACTTAAGTAGTTGAGTAGGTTTTTTCAATTTATTGAAAAATATTATATTTGCAGGATAAAATATCTGGGTAAATTATATTGTAAAAGATATGCATTAAAAAACTGTTAATTGCCTATAAATCGGAATTCTACACTCCCTAATAGAAAATTTATCATGTACAGGGCAAATGTGGACAGCACAGATACCATTCGTCCATACAAATGAATAATCAATATGTCATCGGGAAAACAAAACAGTGTTAAAGTTATTAAATTAATCAGACAACAGCTAAAATAATGTCCTGCCACTATTATATGGCCGATCTATTGAAAAGCTTTGTGAATGATGATGAGATAAACATATTTTGGGAATTTTAATTTACCTCAATCAAAATGAACATGCTTATTCCAATTATATAAAAATGAAACTTAATAAGACAATAATTAACTACTTCTTAAAGTTATGGAGGATTGAAGTGAAGCCAGCCACTAAAAAATTTACGACCCTAGCGGCCACCATTGAATGTATAAATGGCCAGCTTTTTTGTTTTCTGATTTTCATTTTAACTTCTTTTTACCATTTACTTCTTTCAAGTTACTAATTTGAAAGGCTTTTCTTATGTTAGACACAAAAAGTAGACCTATTTTTTAGCAAAGATAAACAATAGAATTAGACTTGTCTCGAGCTTAAATAAACCTTTACAAATTTCCCGGTGGAAATTACATGAAGAGAAGTTTGTCAACTCTTCTTGACAAGACGAATCATTTCCACTTAAAAACGAAATTAAACGGTCGTACAGCTACCACAAAGTGAAGCTTGGTTAATTAAATAT
>VTPC01003265.1:0-56612 GCA_011009095.1 Ignelater luminosus
AATGACAATGATATAAGTATATTCAAGACTGAAACGTCATAATCGCTGCTTTCACAAAGCAAGTTGAATTAGGGTTCTTCATTTCTGTAGATGATTAGTTCACGCAGGATATTCTACAATAGCTTTTGAGCTGTACTTGAACTATTATGTCAAGAATGACAAGCCGCTTTAAATAGGTCACCGTTTGATAACGACATTCTGAACATCTCGTGTCATCATGAACGTAATCAGACTGCCACGAAAACAAAGATACAGAACATTTTCTTCAAAAGTTCTTTCCGCCTCATAGTTTTTAATTAAGATATCGGTACGGCTGGAATAAGATGCGCAAAAATTTTCCGTAAGCTTCGACGACGAATGAAGTCGAAAAAGTAATTACCGACACCGAAACCAACGCACAATACCGAAGCGGTGGTTGAACAACAAACGATGCGGTTTAAAGTTTGTCCCTTTTGGGTTGTATGGGAATACAATTACTACAAACGGCAGGGGAGAGGGCTTTCAAACTAGGGAAGATTGAAATGCTTCCCGCTTTTACATTACTGCTTACATAACTAACTTCAATTTTTCTCTTTTCCTTTTTTTTTCTAGACTATCATATTCGTCAGACATTTCACAACGACGGGATTTGAGGTATCCGGTTATATCGACTACACGCAACGTTTGAAAACTGAAGATTGGAAACCGTTCTTTAAAGGTGCCTTTAATTACAAGATTCTTTAGGTTTTGTTATCTATTGAAAATCGAAATGAACTTTCATTGTAGCTGGCAAGAGATTCTGGCCATTACACGAAGATCTTGGCTATTATCACTGGAGAATTGGAAAAAGTATATCTAACGATTCTTTAAATTACAAGGTACGTATGGTGTCCTCCTGAGATTTAACTTTTAAAGTCAATATCAAGTTATTAGACATATTTAACAACAAGAATAATTTTGAATGATATTTCCAGCATTCAGGAGTGAGGAAAATGATATTTGATAATTTAGAAAATGATTAGAGTAAGAAAATCTCTATGAAAAGCTGAAATAGGTTTTTGTTAGTCTAGACTCACTGCTTTTAAAACAATCATAAATACAATATCTCACAGTTCTGGTATTTTCTGGAAATGCAAAGTTTTTTAGGCTTAAAGTGATTTATATCTGAATACTCACTAAAATGTTAAATATAAACACGAATTAAGCAGCAAGAGCGGCAAGAAATTGTGTTAAAAAATTCATTAAAGAAATATTTTTCTGCAACGTTTGTGTTACAAACAACTTTACAAGCCTCAATTCCAGCAATAAAATTAAATTCCAGAAAGCCGCAAAGGGACGGTTTAAACTAGAAATTAAAAAATAACCGATAGTTTTGGATATAACGTATATACGGCCTGTTCGTTTTATCGTGTCACATAAGGTTAGACCACACATACTGCCGATAATAAATTTTTAAGGGTAATCTTTCATTATTGTTAAATTTTTAATAAGATCACACTTTATTCATGGCAGACTGATACTAATGACTTAATTTCCAAATTATTATCAATATCTTGATTTTCTGCATAGTTTGGTTATCTTTTCTTAGATAGGAATCTAATCCATTACTTACAAAGTCATCTATGAAAAAAATGCTAAAGAAATTTGTGTATGCAATGCTATAAAGAGGACAAACTGCATAATACCTTAGCAAAACAAAATATAGTGTACCTTCGAAAATTAAAAAAAAAAATTAAAACATCCGAATCAGCAAAATGAGTTTTGTAAGGAAAGACCGATATGCTATAAAAGACGGTTTTAACCCCCAGTAGCTGAAAATTCTATTGGCGGTCGCTACGGGAAGAAAAATAAAGTCATCAATCTGATAGTTTTAACTGTCATTATGTTTTAAGAGATGTTATCAGTTTTATCCATTCGGTGTTTAGAAAGAACTCAACAACCAAGTCTATTGCCGAACATCAACAAACCTGGATGGACTAAACCTAGATAACTATAACATTCTCTTTTGACTCGTGTCGTATACGGTAGTGATCTAGTGAGATCTTAAAGTCTTCTCTAAATTTTTCTTCTCTTTAGATTTTGCCTAGTTAAAGTGTTTCGGCTTCCAGTAAGAATTATTAATGAAGACTAAGATTTCTAATTCATTTTCCAATATTTCTAAACTTGGTGAGTTACATGTCTTCAAAAGCCTACATACTCATTAACAGAATTAAAAAACTGACCTTGACTGTGGTTATCTAAGAAATATGGAAATTTGATCCAAGAAACCAATTTGAACAACCTCGCAATCCTCAGATTTTGGAATGTCATTCTAGGGCAACCTTTTGTATGTTTCAGAGCAGTTTCAAGATTTTCCCGTTATTATCATAGTCATCATCATATTAAATGTTATTTCTGTTACGAAGCGTTAATATTTTTTTACAACATAAGACTTCTCAGGTATGGGTGGTGGTAGTACAAAGACGAAAAAATAGTGGCCAAGGAAAAGGCAAAGCAGTGTTTTACATGCAAAGGAGCCGTAAGAGGAATAAATCTGAGCAGCAATGTGCAATATACACACATTCTGCCATAGCATCTTTATAAACTACCCAGCTTTGGCAAAGAGTAATATAGATAACGATTGATTGAAGTCTAAGAGTGAAAGGTGGTTAGGTAGAATTTTAGGATTTGAAGGCTAAGACTACTGAGTATTACAGTTAAGCAAAATGAGTTACCTGAAGACCTGTGGGGTGTTTTTAAATATGGACATTAAGTTAAATCTGAACCAATTAAAACTTTACCAAAGTGAACTACGTAGAGATATTTCAATCCCTAATGTTTTCTAAAGAAAGGAACTTAAATAGTTTTGGAATAGTGAGTATGTTTAACTATAGCAACTGTATGAGAAATCAATTTCATTTATAAGAGTCTAAATTAGAGTCTTTAAATCATTTTAAATAGAGTTTTGTACCTGTACAACTTTATTTAACCGGGAAAAACTGAGCAATTAAAGCAAATTAAAGTTCTGCTCGGGGTAAAATTCTGGAAACTGTTTTAATCACGCAAGTAGGTCTCTGATATAAATAATCAGAATCTGCTACAATTTCCGTTTAGAACTTTAGCCGCGATGTTAGAAAACTTCGAAATTTTTGGACTTTTTCCGATTTTTTACAAATTCCCCCGAAACTAAGCATTTAATCGAAAAGTCTACTATTATCACAAATGTGAAGCATTACATTCGGCGTCGATTAAGTACCAACACTTTGCAATTTAATTAAGTGATTTTGTAGAAAAGCTATGTCAGAAAACGCCAAGTTTTCACATTTTTTGAGAAACACTCATATTGCCTCCATAAAACCTGCCAATTTCCACTCCTATCAGCTCGCACAAATTTCTTTACAGTTTTGAAATATCGTGCTTTTACTTTTCGGTTACTAGTGTAACCAAATTGTCTGTGTCGGAATCATTGAGAATAGCTATCAGTGCTAAATTCTCTTCCTCCGTTAGATCCATTTTCGATATAATAATTTGGGCCAAAGTCAGGTACGCCAACAGATGGCCCTGTAAAGCTCTTGAGTGCGAGTGTCCAATCATTATCTTCTTGGTGGATGTAGCTGCGTAGATGAGTCTGAACAAATTTTGCAGCCAACTTCCATCCATAATATATCCTATAGCTTCTATGAAAGACATTAATAAGTGAAAACTCTCAAGGTGAACAATGAGTGTTTTTCGAAAAGTGTAAAGCATTGGCATTTTCTGACGCAGCTTTCCTACAAGACCACTTGATCAAATTGTAAAGCGCTTAGTTTCGGAGGAATTTGAGAAAACTCGGAAAAAGTGTGAAAACTTCGAGGTTTTTTTAACATCTCCTCTCGGAAATCGGGGTAAACTAGGATTATTTATATCAGAGGCCTATTTGAGTGGTTAAAACAGTTTCCAGAATTCCACCTATTTTTGGTAGGCAGCTTCATTTTTAAACTTAATTTTACTGGTCTATAACCAGAGTGAATTACAACATTTAGTATGTGTAACGCAGACAGCGGACAAAACAAAGACTCGTCGTACATTAACTGTTATAGCTCTTAAAAATCCTTTCTCAGAATCATTGATAAAATTCACGATGCGTTTTGGGCTTGTTAAAGGTAAGTAGCGAACAAGGCGCAAGCAAATCCCAGCAAAGAAAAGTTATCTTTGTATTCGTGGCCAGATAGGCCGAATACCAGATACTGATTGAACATCTGTAGCGTCTCTAATATACAAGTTGTAGAACTTTAATAGTTTCTGAAATATTTGCTCATTTCTAAATGCTTTCTGTATGGTTTTTAATGTGCTTCCACTCAAATTGCATTTACTGGATAACATTCTCTTTGATGATAATTTCTTATTGAAGCAATTTTTTGGCATTCCAGCTTCCATAAGTGTATCAGAGATTGTCTCACAAAGCTTGATGTATATCTTTCTTCTTGGTGAGAATTTAAACACTTTATCAACTTTCACAGCATTTAATGTATTTCTGTATCAAAGTTTCATGAAGGCTTTCAATTACCAACTAATCTGACTTATCAGGAAAGAGATTTTAGATAAGACATTGAAGCATTTCCGCTGTGTGTAGTCTCATTGCTAATAAATAACTGTGAAAAGGCAGTTTAATAAAAAATACAGAATTGGAACTAACTACCACACATCTTCCAAATAGACGTGATTGATGTAACCCTTTTACTGCACATCCACCTATTTTCTTCCAAACTGCACTACAATCAGATCTTTCAAACCCAAGGCCGATTAACGATTATTTATGTATATTTTCATAAAGTATGAATGAAAAGTTTAAATGAAAAGTTTTAATGTCCAAATCCTTTCGCTTCTTATGTCTATTAAAAGGAATTTGAGAAGACGGTCTTTAGGTGGCTTGCAAAGAATATGACAGGTGGACATGAAATTTGATCCTTATCGTCAAAGCAAAGGTATCAATTGCTCTAATGTTTTTGCCAAAACATCTTGGATCTAGCAGCAGCAGAAAAGCATTTCACGTTTTTCATATGTCTGGCAATTTGTGGAATACTGAGCTAGCCTTCACGAAAACATCCCTTTCTAGATGACACATTAGGTCTAATCAATTATTACCAATTAAGTTAGCCTTGGTACTATAAAGTTAGATAGAAAATCGTTGTCTAAAAGCAGCTTGTAACTGTATGTAGGTATAACTTATCTTAGGAATCTTCAACACTTTTTTATTTTATTTTCCTAGACCGAATTACTTTGTTGTTGGACCAACCTTTCCAAAAACAAAATCAAACAATTAAGATCCACTTTGTGACTTCTATGACAGGTCATAATGAACAGTGTTGTCTAAGATAGGGTGCAGATATCCATGGGAAAAAAGTATTCGTTTTCGTAAAAGGTAATCAAAAATTCAGGTCTGTACTTTATTGAAGATAATTTTGTTTAAACTGATATAAAAAATATTTCAGATACAGCAAAACTGACTTCACCTGTGAAACCTAATCCCAAACAATAAAATGTTTAGTTTTATTAGTATCATCTTTCTATCCAGTCTTTTCTTCAGATTTATCAAGTTTTTAATGGAAATTTCTCAACGTTTGGACTTGTATAGTTTTAGAACGATATAGAATTGGACTATAAAGAGAAACAGACATACAAAGCAGATTTTCTAAATTACGTTTGAATTTAGGTTAAAATCCACTCGTACACTTAGAGGCTTAATGTAATTTAGTATCAAATACTTATTGGAATCGGCCCCGACAATACAACCAACCTATTCTACATTTGTATAAAATTTAGTTGTCTTTTCTCATTAATCTAGATATCACGTAAATTTACTTTATTACTTGCCACTTCTGTCGGTTTAAATTGATTCAACTTGTGTGGCTACATTGTAGTATCATAAATTTAATTTAAGTACTGAAAGCTAGAATTACATTTTCAAGTAGTTTTCCTGATGTAACGAAGCGGTTCTCCAAAAAAAAGCCGGTACTACTAACACTTTTCGTTTTTGTTACTTTATAGGTTTCTAGAAAAAACGAAAGGTAAAAGCACATTAATAAACGAAGCTATACTAGAGCACTTACTACAAACTAAATGCTACGATGGCGAACGTCCCATAAATTTCCTGTTTCTCATATTCCAATTAGATTGCGAACACGTAAAGCGTGCGTGCTCTATCGTTACGTATAAACTAATTTGTGTGTCTGCTGTGCAAACTCATACTTCCTAATAAACATGTAACAATTGTGTTGCCTTTAACTATAATTGAAAAGATAAACCGTACGAAATTTCCTCCGGTGCGTTCAGTTTCATCTTTGATGTTAACGAAATAATTTAATACGATATATCACTCGCGTACGTGCAAAAATATGATGAAAGCTAGAAAAGCGTAATTTGATCGATTACTTTATCAATTTCCCTCCCTTGCAGAGGTATAATCCGATTAACGAGCCATGAAAACGCGAAATTCAAATAAAACTTCAAAAATTACAAGGCAGAGGGAGACGCTAATTTGGCAAATTATTTTGATATATCTCATTAAAATTGTAATTTTTCTAATTAGTATCCTCCGGTTTTCTCATAAATCCCACACCTCAATCAGTCAAATTCGTTTTCCTAACTTTGAAGATGCTTCTGGTTTGAAACTTCCAAGATAGATGCTTTTAATACGGATAATATAAACCGCTTCCGTGTAAAGAACATCTTACAACACCATTATTTATGCAAGGATACAACACGACGTTCTATTTAGCATTCCGTTGACGCACGTAATAAATAAATTATCATCGAAACCATTTCTCTCTAATCTAAGGTGGATTTTACATTATTCTTAAGCGTGCGCTACTAAAATTTTTGTTTTCCCGCCGATTCGAAGAAAAAACGCAAGAAAGACGTAAGATGATAAATGGATGTTGTTATCTAAGTTTGAATTTTCTGTCAAAATCTTAACTTTTAAGTTTAAGTATAAAACCCTCCGGATTGCAAAAGGGTCGTCTTGTGGTAAGCATAACAAAAATTAATTTGCACACCGTCTGTCTGATTAATTAAACTTGAACATGTTGAACGAAAGATTAACGTCAAAGTGTCAAATCTTGATCATAAATTTCCTCTACCTATAAATATTACATTGGTGCGTGTTGCTGCTAAATCTCTTCAAGTTAGCATATTAGACTGTGCTTTATAACAAAGCCCTCGGGGAAATTATGAAACTATACCCTTGCGGCTGGGACACTTTAAGGAATTGTTAGCTCGGTTAGTTTAATATATGTGCGTGCGTGCGTGTGTCAACTGTTGGCGAATATGAATCCTCTTGTAACAAAATGTAAATCGATTGTTGTTGTAGAGAAAATTGAAACATTTCTATGGAAGAATTTTCTAACCTACAAATTAAGAAGATCATTTAGAATCCCGATTAAAGGATAATAATAAGTGGGTAGTCTAAATAGAAGAATTTTAAAGTAAGACACTAATCACTACGTGCTCGCCTTTTCAACACGTGTGTCATTTAAATTCTTTACACTTGATGCAGGCGAAATCAAAGTTTTCAAGCGTATATACTTAAAAAATGTTTTTTTAAATTTATCTTTAGTATTTACAGATATATTTAGCAAAATCTTCTTATTCTAAGTATTCATTTCTTCTTTGCAATGTAGGAAAATGTAATAACGGCCGCATAGGTTGTTTTATACATTTCTAAGGAAATTATGTAAATGTTATGTATTCAATGCTGCATTTTATTTACTTAAAAATATCAATATTATCTTCTTATTTACAAAATCCTAGGCCACATTTAGACTTTTGATTTTATTTGGCTAAACATAATACAAGCGTTTTCAGAAGCTTCTCAAAATTCTCAAAAATTCAGATTTTGTGTGAACGTACAAAAATAATCCTTTAAATAAATGTTTCCCAATCTAGTACAGCAGGGGTATAATTAGCATGTCATGGGACACTTTTCTAAATATGGACAAGAAAGGAGATTCCGGATCTCACGTAGAGATGGCGCCACTATGTTCAATATCTTGAGGGTATTGCATTGTTTCATCCTTTATATATTTATGTCCGTTAGGGTGTCCCTTATTTTTCAAAGTTTTTATTTTTTAACGCATACCCCCTAGTTTTTTTTTGTTTGCCCCTAAAAAGCTTGGAAATAAAGTTTTACCTTGTTTGGAGCACGGCAACCCGTGCCGACTTGCAACGAAACATGTTCATACACGTAGCGCGCCGGAAGCGGCGCGCGTGCGCGGTAATTGTCATTTGTTCTTCAGTTGTCGGCTAATTAACACGTATTGTTGTATGTTTTTGAGATGGCAGTGAAATTAAGAAGTGATACGAAAGATATTTTTATAGTAGGTGACATAAATCATCAAATAACAGGTGCGAAGTTACCGTCTAACCGTCAAGTTCTCGCTGTTTTATTTTTGAACATTCGCGAAGTTAAATTGACTGTAAAAGAAAGCGCAAATCTTGTCGTTCGAGAGTGTATTATATTCTGGGAAAAGGCTAGAATACCTACTAAAGCAATTCCTAACTGCGTGAAGAAACTGATCGATCTTCACCAAGCTTGGAGAGAACTGCAAAAAAAATTGTAAAAAACAGCAAGACGTTTATAGACAGCGTGAGGAGGAATTCTCAAATAATTTGGACAATTTATTCGATATTGCTCACGCTGATGCTTTAGAACGAATGAAAATTGAGGAGGATAGAGTCTTTTTACTAAAACAGAGAGCCAGGGCGTCCAGATTGTTTAATGGGCGTGGACAAAAAGTTAGCTGACAAAGAAAGAGGGCTAGACAAAGAAACTTAGAAGAGAAAAAAAGACTCGAACGAATGTGTTCCAAGAGTACATTATCACTCCCTGTACAAGACACCTTACTACAACCGTTAGATCCAAATGAGTTACGTTCTAGCTCTGATGAAAGCAAGGAGGAAGCTTTGCCATCGACATCTCAGCCTGTAAGTTCTGAAACAACTAAAAAAAGAGGTAAGAATAACTTTATTACACCTAAGTTAGTGGCAGTTTTAGATAGATGCCAGTTAAGCATACGGGATTCAGTTTACGTACTTCAAGCTGCGGTAGAAGCATTAGGACTTGGCAGTGATGATTTTACCATCAACAAATCGTCTATTCAACGCATTCGCACGCAGACTCGAAAAGAAAGAGCAGAATCCATAAAATCCGACTTTCAGAATAATGTGCCTGAAATTGGGATGGCAAATTATTACCTGGACTGGACGTAAGAAGTTCTAAAGAAGAACGCTTACCAATCCTCATTTCATTCGGAGATAAGGAACAACTTCTTGCTGTACCGAAATTGGGGAGCTCCACTGGTAAAGATCAAGCTAAAGCTGTATCAAATGCACTCTATGACTGGAACCTTGATGACAAGGTACAAATAATGTGTTGTGACAACACTGCGTCTAATACAGGGCGCTTGAACGGAGCTTGTGTGCTTTTAGAAGAAAAATTAGACAGGGAATTACTGCTTTTTGCTTGCCGCCATCATGTTTACGAACTAGTTTTGAAAGGCGTATTTGAATCAAAAATCCACCAAGTCACAAGCAATCCTGATATTCCATTATTTAAAAAATTTAGAGACCACTGGAAAAACATTAATTCTACTGCAACCGAAACAAATACCGATTTCGTAAATAAAAACTTAAGTAACAGCCAAATTGAAGACTTGTTGTCGTTTTATGGTCAAGAACTCCAAAAGTCTATTATTCGTGACGACTATCGGGAACTAATTGAATTATCTGTTATTTTCTTGGGAGCAGATAACGAGAGAAGGATTAAAATCAAGCCTCCTGGAGCGATGCATCAAGCGAGGTGGATGGCGAGAGCCATTTACTCTCTGAAGATATGTTTGTTGCATTCCCAATTTAAAATGAGCGCTAAAGACAAAAGATCGCTGCAGGACGTTTGTTTATTTATTGCTGCGATGTATGTAAAACCCTGGCTTGGATACAGTTTGGCAGTAAAGGCACCAAATCAAAATTTGTTATTTTTAAAAGCGTTAATGGAGTATGAAAAAATAGATAAAACTAAAGGGTTTTCCAATAAGAGGTGTTATTTTGAATAGCCCGCTATTTCGGTAGATGTCACTTTTGAAGCTATCATTTTTTGACATTTGACAAGTAGAAACTACGCCATTAATAAATATGGAACGATACACGCTTCAACAACGCATTGAAATTATTAAAATTCACTATAAAAATGGTGAAAATTTGGCAGAGACGGTTCGTAAAACTCGAACATTTTTGGGTCACCGTGAAGCACCTTGTCGGACCGCAATACAGAAATTGGTGAAAAAATTCGAGCTCTTGGGACAAGTTAGTGATGTGAAGAATAAAACCCTTGCACGTCGCTCAAGAACAGCCGAGAATATTGCTGTTGTAGCCGAAAGTGTTAAAGAAAACCCAGGTTTGTCCATTCCTCGTCGTTCTTTGGAATTAGCCATTCCACAAACGTCATTACACCGTATTTTGCATAAAGATTTGGGTCTTAAGGCTTATAAAGTCCAGTTAACACAAGAACTCAAGCCGGCCGATCATCAACAACGTCGTGTCTTTGCTGATTGGGTCGTTGAAATGCATGAAAATGATCCAGAATTCCATCGAAAAATCATCTTGAGTGATGAGGCCCATTTCCACCTCGGTGGCTTCGTCAACAAGCAAAATTGTCGGATCTGGGGCTCAGAAAATCCAAGAGTTATTGTTGAAAAGTCTCTCTATCCTCAACGTGTGACTGTTTGGTGCGGTTTATGGTCCGGCGGAGTCATTGGACCTTACTTTTTCGAAAATGAGGCTGGAGCAACAGTTACGGTGACTGGATTGCGCTATCGAGAGATGATTAACGATTTTTTATGGCCGGAATTGGATGGTATTGATCTGGACAACGTTTACTTTCAACAAGACGGCGCTACGTGCCACACAAGCAACGAAACCATTGATCTTTTACGGAAAAAGTTTCCGGACCGTGTTATCTCTCGAAGAGGTGATCACAATTGGCCACCGAGATCTTGTGATTTAACACCTTGCGACTTCTTTCTTTGGGGCCACGTGAAAGAGAAGGTCTACGCCAACAGCCCAGCGTCGATTCAAGACCTCAAAGATGGAATTCGTGAGGCTATCGAGGACATAGGGCAGCCACTTTGCGATTTGGTTATGGAAAATTTCATGAAAAGGATATTGTCCTGTAAGCGTGGTCGTGGTGGTCATTTGCCTGATGTTATTTTCCACTATTAACGGCATACCTTCCTCTTTATAATGAAATAAACATCCGATCATTTATATTAAAAAATGGCACTTTTCTTTGAATATCAAAATAACACCTCTTATTGGAAAACCCTTTATTTCCAAAGCAGCCCTGAACAAGTTCAGTCAACACCTTTGGTACTTATCAGAAGAAATTGTCGTTTTATCTCTTTTTGATAAAGAAGTCTATGAAAAGTCTAAGGAAAATATTGTACTGAACTTACAAAGAGAGAACACTTATGATTCTGGAAAGAGATACATTCCATCAAAAACAGAGACGTCTACTTATTTAAGCGGTGAGTCAGAGTAGTTTGATTGTTAAATTATTTTTATTTGTTTCTTGTTTTGCACTTAATTTTGATAATAATTTGTTGCAGGGAAATCTAAGTGATTTCGTGTCTGTGAAGAGCACAAATCTGTTTTCTCGGCTGAAAATTGACAGAAGTTTCCTCCAGAAACCTGTTTCTACGTGGGAAGGGGATGATTCTTTTTTGGCGGCTAAAGTGAAAGTTCTTTCTTTAAGAGCAGTTAATGATACAGCAGAACGAGCTGTAAAATTAATGCAAGATTTTCATGGTCTGATCACAGCTGATGAAGAGCAAAAACAGTTTTTGCTACGTTGTGTACAGGAGCACAGAAAGCTTTACCCCGATTGTAAAAAAGAGACCCTAAAGAAGAATTATGTTCAATAATGTTAAATAATAATCTCTTTTGATTAAATTAATATTGATATTTAAACTTTTTTTTATTAATATTTCCAATATATAGGTACATATTTCGTTTTATTTAGCTTTTCGCATAGTTTACAAAAAGCATTAAATACTATTATTTTCGAAAACTTCAGAGTCAACTCGGCACGGGTTAATGTTGACTTAGGTAAATAAAATTTTGTATTCGAGTATGTCTAAGTAAACAAAAAAAACTAGAAGGTATGCGTTTCGATATTGCAAAAAAAAATTTTTTGCCCATTATAAGGGACACCCTAATGTCCGTAGTTTCAAGTCATTCAGTTCTTTATTATTCGTTTGACAGCCCACCAAAGTAAACGCCTCAAGGATTGTTTGAAGAAATGAAGAAACCAGAAATTCGTGCGTAGTTAATTATTTTACTTTTGGTATAAAAAAAAGCTGGATTCAATATTGGGGGACTCCTCTCTATCAAGTACAACAATTAAGTACCGGGTCACTGAATTTAAGATAGGTCAGACGAACGCCGGTGAATGTCCCATTGAAGTGACTACGACAAAAATGAAGAGATCTACAAAATTATTTTGGCAAACCGCAGGGTAAGAGTGAGTAAGATAGAAGAGAATTTCGGGAAATAAACCGAACAACACGCAATTCTTACACGAACATCTCTACACTTACACCTGTACAAAAAGAATATCAAAATGATGTTTCAACCAACTGTCTGGCCAACCAAATATGTCGTCAATTTATATCCGTTGAAAACACTTGGGTTTACCACAACATTCCTGAAACTAAACAACAATTAAAACAATGTTTTGCAGAAAACAAACCAACTCCAAAAAAAGTAAAGTAAAGGCAATTTCATCGACTTGCCTGGTCTTTTTCTGAGGAGGAGAGTATTATGCAAACTCATTGCACCGTCTACATTTAGAGAAAGAGGGAGTGTTTTTAATCTTGACAATGCACCAACCCATACATCAGTAGATTTAGCACCAAGCAGTTTCTAACTTGTTCTTAACCTTACAAAATGGCAATGGAATGGAAAAATATTTGGAGGCAGTGACGCCAGAAAACGACGCTGCAAATGGCTATTTTCAGAACCTCCACAATTGGCCTATATGGAGACTACGCCGAGAAATAAATCAAACTCTATTTAAAAAAATTCTTTCAATTATATCTATGACTATTTACCTACGTTTGAAAAAGTAAAATTCAAAGTTGACACTGCAGCAGTACAAAGTACCAGTATTAGATTATTACCTTCCTGGAGAACAATCAGAGCAACAAGAACAACACGTACAACCATACTCAAGGTTTCATTAAGACTACCAGATTTTGAAACATTCATAAAGGGAGAGATCATAGCAACTCAACTTAAAATACTAGACTTTAAGCTCAGCCCATATGATAGAGATCTATAGGCCTATAAATAAATACGTCAAAAGTTCGTCTCTGTTCATTTCGTAAAGGTAATCCTAATTAGGCATTATTTTAAGATTGCATTTGTATTAGGTTGACGAATCAAAGCCTCACTTAATTACTTCATGCTTTAGAGTCAACATTAATATACCAGAAAGACCTGTAGTTCAACACTGCGTACCTAATAATATTACAGCGTGTTATTACAATCTAGTATTCCCCAATGGTTTTGGCCGTCGGCTTTCATTCTGGGAGAATTGAACCGAGAGATTTCTACCAAGTCCATCTACAGCTTTGTCTTCATTGTTAATTTAATACAGTTTGTAGTACTCCTGGACAGTGTCACTGTTTGTGATTCAAGAAATAAAATATCTAGTTCAACTGAAGAATCCAAGCACTGACTAGTAATCATTTTTTAATTTGCTCCTGTCCACCATGCATTTATTGACTCTTCAATTCAAATTTTAGTACCTCTCGTCTAAAATTCGTGTTAAATGTAACATCTCCTTTAATTCTTTCCAAAATCATATAAAAACTAATTTTTATTTTGAAACACTGTATATACTATATCTTACATATTATAAGAATCTCCAAATCAATTTATTTTTTATTTCTCGCTTGAACCAATACGTTAGATTAAATTGCACGTGTAGCACACTACGACAAAAACGTGATGCGATCTGATGAAGTTGCTTGGTATACACGCTACGTACGTATATTGTGTTTATAAGCTTAGAAGTAATTCGTTAGTCTACGGTTGGTTTACCATGCAAATTGAAGTTTAATTCGGCGAGATTATCAGTATCAGATGATAAATTGTGTGTAATTTTCAACGTAATCGTTATCTCTGTCTGTCGTAAATTGAAGCACTAATTATTTGTTAAATTAACGTTCCGCTCTTGCATTCCACAAGTAGGTGGTGTTAGCGGTGGCAAACGGAAGCTTTGCATTGACACTTTTACTACAATGTCTTTCGTGAACAACCGAATTGATTAATTTTGATTGTTAGTAACAGCAAATTATTTTAGTTTAATCTTGTTAACTGAAGTTAGAGTGCAAGATTTAATTTAGAAATTAAGAGCAAATAAAGTCATATTTGATCTCGATTTAAAGCTGTCTAAAGTAGACTGGATTCCATTAAAAAAAGAGAAAAAGGGTACAAGTTTGAAAATATAGCGCGCGGAGTCGTAAGGCCGCGAGGAAATAACTATTAGGTTAATAAACTTCGGAGGATTGCATTTAGTAAGTTAAACTAGAATTATTTGAGTAGTGAACTGCAGAATACTAACGAAGCTAAATAAGTCACATTGAAAATGATACTAACCCTTGGAGACATTTTGACAATCAGAGTGATAAAGGCAACTGCTTCAAATATACGATTCATATTGAACAAGAATGTACTGGAAGTGGAAAACCATTAAAAAATATACGGTTAAGACATTCTTACATTAGAGACGTACTGGAATATAAATGTAATTTCAAGAGTCTTTGAGCTCAGTATGCCAACAGCTGTCAGTTCAGTAAAGCTGCATTCACATAAGAGAACTGCCAGAAACTGAGCTTGCCAAATTTTCTTAAGTGGCCACTTTTAATAAATTCATTCTCAGGGTAGTGAAATTCCTGGAGGGACAGCTTAATGTGCAGAAATATTCCAATAAAGATTTTGAGTAGGTAGAGAAGATAAAAATAAAAATTAAAAGGTGTTTTGGCAGAAGATCGTTGATAGAATAAAAAAGTCTTCTGAGCAACAAATGTCTAGATGTGAAAGCTCAACCTAACAAAATAGTTCCTGTTAAACAAAAATGTTATCAAAGTGAGAAACTAGTATAAAAAATATTGATATCTAAAGATTTAAGCTTTTCTGGACAGTAATATTTAAGTTTAGCCTAATGAGAGACTATTTACACTAAGAAGATTTCAGAGTAGCAAATTGGTAGTAAAATAACAACGCTTTATATACGATACAATGTCGAAAAAAACCCTAATCCAATAAAGAAACTCTCACAGTGAATTCTTACTAAATGAAGAACATGCTATGTTCAATCTAACAATCGATTTTTTTCTCAAGAAGAAATGTTCTAGAAAAAACTAATGCTGTGTGTTGTCCAGAAGAACAAAAGATTCCTCACTCCGCCATCAGTCAGTAACCTGAGTTGGAAGGGGATGCAGGCCCCATTTAACACCACCTTTCTCACAACCCTGTTCTGAATGACCTACAACTCCAAAATTGAGGGTCCTCCTTGCAGGCCACAACCATCACCATCCTCATATCGCAACCCTTTAAATCGGGTTCCATAAAATCAATAAACATGATTGCCAAAAATTTCCCGGCCGACCGACATCTCACTCATACCTGAAGCGCAAAATGCCTATTTGGTCACCTCCCAACTTATGTCAAATATTCATTCATCATTTACAAGACCATCCACACAAAGCCTGCAGAAATTAGCACTATACCAAGGTTCATCACTGACAAGTTTCTTCATTGATGTTTCCATAAGATATTTTAGTCTAAAATATTTCTTCACAGATATCAAACGTCAACAAATCGTTTTCGTAGCCGCTACCACGCAGCAACAACGTTAACCAAGACACGAACCTGCCGTTCTCAAAGTAAAAAGAGTATCAAACCTAAAATTTTATTTCAAATTTTGTCTTGCATTCAGCTTGATAAGTTAATTAAAGCAGTTTTTTAGGTACAAAATAACAAAAAGATTGTAATTCGGTAATGAAGTTCTCTGAGCAGAGCACATCTAATTCTCTGAGCAGTGAATAACAGCGAATAGTTGGAAGATTCTTTTCCAGGAAGGAAACTGTTTATCCAATAAATATGTCTTCAGGGTAATGAATATTAAACTAAACTAGAAACTAAAACTCCAAAACATCTTTGCACTCAAAATGTACAGTGAATCATTGAAAGAAGAATTTCATTTATTCCAAGCTGTTGTTTAAGCACAAGACAATAAAGAATTTTAACTGTCCAATAAAGACATTCCCCGAAGAGCAGATATCTAAAAAAGGAATTCGTTTCCAGAAGCATCCTTCGCACTCAGAATAAGATACTATCTTGGTCCAATTAATCAAGAATCTAGGTGCCAAACATCTTTGCTCTCAGCCTGACAAACAATACTGCTCTCAGTAAGACATTCAAAGAATAGTAAGTTATAAGAAGGCAATTTCAGGCTAGAAAAAGACATGATTGTAATCATCTGATAATGACATTCTCTGTGTATGAACATCTAGAAGAAAAAAATAATTTCCATAGGCGTCCATGCCTTTTGGAATGTAAAAAGATTTTAATTCAGTAAAGATACTTTCAAAGTACAGAATTAATAAACCGAAACCCTAATCCCCATTTTCGAGTCAGGTAAAGTTTATCTCTAGACGCAAAATGACAAAAAATTGTTATTGTCTGATAAAAAGATTCTCTGAGCAACAAACAAGCCATTTCCACAAACATTTGTTACGCTCAACGTGCTAAAACAACCCAATTCAATAAAAGAGATTTCAGAGTAAAGACAAAATAAATCAAAATCGTAATCTGCAGAGACATCTTTGTACTCAGCATGATAAACTATTCTGTTCCCAGAAATATGTTTTCAGCAATTAATTATTAACTGAAAGTTCAATTAATTACAATACGACAAAAGTTTGTAATCGTGGTGGAAAATGTTTTCAGAATGTCAAAAGTACTGATTCAATAAAGAAATCCTCAAAGTAAGGAATTACCAAACTAAAAAATATATTTCCAAGACATCCTTGTAACTCTAGTAACGAATTTTGGGTGCAAGTTGGCAGAAGATTGTAATCATTCGATGAAGATGTTTCCTGAGTAGCAACTACCTGGAAAGACAATTCATCTTCATCTCATAAGATGGATAATAATGTAACTACATACACGTAAGTTCCCAAAACAAAAATTACCCAAAGGAAAACCTAATCCCAAGCAGTTACTTAGGTGTAAATTAACAAAATATGGTTATCCGATAAAAGCGATCTTTAAGCAATAAATGCCAAGAAGGAAAAATAATTTTCGAAGACATGCTTTGTATTCAGCATGGCACAACACCTTCATTCATTAAAGATATTTTTGAAGTAAATGATTGCTAAGCCAAAACAGTTCTATTCTCGTAAAAGTATTTCCAGATTAGTAACATATTAGATTGAAAACATAATTACAAGATTATACTGCGACAAGACCTCGGTCCAATATAGAGCTTCTCAGAGTAGAAGAAATCTAATCCTCAAAAACGTCTTTGAGTTCTGGGCAACACGTAATTCCAAAAATAGTTTATTGCTCTCTGGTCAACAAAAGTTACTGTTAGTTCAATTATGATGCTTTTCAGAATAAAACTTGGTAGAACTTACACCTAATTTCAATGTGTCAAACGATATTTTCATAGTAAAAAACTACTATAAGTAGGTACCAATAATCTTGACAGAAAAAAATTTAACAATTCAATTGGTAAACTACGTATATTTATTAAAATAGTTTTGTTGCATACTGTACTTCCCAAGGGATGTTGTTTCAAGAATTTTGATTTGTTTCCGCATGATAGGCAATAAACTGATCATAAAATGCTATTACACCCAATTTATTAAAAACTCGCTCTTTTGTTTGTTAATTGAGTGAAATCAATTACAAAATGTTCTGTAATCTCATTGACCTGGGAACACACCGAATAATTAATTTCTTTTTTACTACACTTCTCTCTTTTTTTTAATTCCAGGTTTGTTAGTTTGTTTGTCTAATTACGCGATCATTTCCGCCCGTTCTTCCAATTTGTGCTGCACGAGACCAAGCTATGGGTATTTTTTTATTTATTACCTAATTTGCACATTTGACCCAAAATTTGAATTTCACACACACTTTATCTTCCATAAATCAAAAATGTCTTTGATGTATAACAAAAAAACCTTTCTTGAATTCAATGTTAAACCTTTAGTGCAAAATTATTAGTATTTATTTCAACTCGGTTTTAATTTTTGATACAAGAGTTTTATGTTCACCCACACACAAAAGCTTGAGGCGATAAAGGTTTATTTTGTTCTGATAAAAGTTTTAAACGTTGTGGAAGAACGCGAACGTAGGGAATCACAGTTCGAGCCCTCTCCAGTGAAATGCTAGAGCCTAATCATGCTTTTCTACGTAATTAGCTTATTGAGTTCGTAATACATTTTTTGCTCACTCTAGTTAACGAGGGCGAGCGCGTTTTCCAGGAAAGGAAAGAGCTCGCTTAGTTCCTCTACCTTTGTGGGAAAGTTTTCGTTTTAATTTTTGCTACCTGGAACAAGTAATGCACGTAAATGGTAATTGTGTTTCGTATCACGTTCACGGGCCGTTTGTAATTGTGTTAAAACGAACCTAAATGTGTAGTTTTAATGTGTTATGTGGTAATTATGTTTTTGGGAAACGAGGTACGCGGTTTTGCTATTATATATAAGTAGTATGTATCAGATTTACTTAATTAGCTAATAATAATTAGCCGAAACGTTGAAAAAAATAATTCATTCCATCATTAGTTTATAAAATACCACAGTGTCAGATACAAATTTAGGTTAGTCTTGCTTTGCTTTCTTTACACGTACGATACGGTATAAAGATCAGGATAGGATAACTACTTATAATTGTGTCCTCAATCGATTATGACTATATAGCGCTTTTTCTTTAATTCAGCGATTCCTAAACTCCTTTTGACCTCGAAACGTTTTCTTTTACTTGAAATCTTTAGTGAACACCTATGTATTAATATAAAACATACGGTTATTGTATGTATAAACTGTATCTTACCCCTTTAATTATATTAAATTTGTTTAATTAAGAATTCTGATAATCGTCTTAAATTTACAATCGTCGTACAAAAGTTGTTTTTGTCGGTCTTTATTTTTGTTAGTGACTGACACTATTAAGATTTACAAATATCACTTCTCAATAGCTTTAATTTTAAATGACAATTGATCGTTTGCTTAATAATGTATCAACGATGGTTAATTTTGTATTTAAATGTAACTGCAGATCTAGTGTTATTTGAGCTAGAATTTCCAATCGAGAATTGCAAGTGATATAGAGATGTCGACTTCAGAACTTTCAGTTTCCTTTCATTTATTGTTTAAGTTTAATTGAAAAAACCTAAAATGTGAAGGATAACATCCATTTTCTCTTCGTTTAAAAACATCTGGTTATGATTTATACATGTTTTGAGAAGTATTTAAGAATTTCTACAGGCCGAGCCCCTTCAAATGAAATTAATTTATCGTTCCTTAGAATCGAGTAATTTTCCTTAAATAGCAGTAGAGATCAAGAAAGTAGAATATTAGTTGAAAACCGATGTGCAAAAAAAAGTCCTAATACTGCTATCGGTTGTATCTCGTTAGTTCTCCTATTATCAGGGCGGTTTCGGGCAGGAGATTTGAAGTTGAAATTGAAATTGAAGTTGTGCCAAATTAAATAAAATCTACTTTATCCCCTTTAGGGGATAAACACCTCTAGGATGCATCGCAGCCCGTAGTTGCAATTGTGGTTGACATCGACAGTAAATGTAACATACCAGTAAAGATGTTACTAAGGAGGTAGCACCCACGGAATGTTCCATTCAAAATGAAATATGACACACAGAAACAAGGATGAAGATCAAATTGAATGAACCAATCAAATGCAAGTCACCATGATGTCTTCCTTTCTACGGAAATTATTATTGTTATTAGCTCTGGAAATTGTCTATAGCAACCAGATGAATTGAAGATAAGAAGGCTTATTGTGCTTTCTCCAGTTGACTCTAAATCCACTCAAGCAAAAGCAGAAACACAGATTCTTTGTAGAGAAAAAGATAAAATCCTTCAGTTCCATCTTATCAAATCCAAATGGTTAGAATCTTTGGCGAGAAAGTGGCATAAGATATGTTCCATTGTTTCAGTACATATCTGTGAGGGGTTTTTAGCTGAATTCTGCTCGTTATACAGAGCTTGTCAGTCCTGCGTTATAAATAGCTTCCGGTGCCTATTTCTTGAATAATCAGCGAAAATCTAACTTTGTTGTTCTTTGATCCATGTGTTCGTAGCTTTTCTGAGAAAACATTTAGGTATTTTTAGAGCCGACTTTGATACAATCCGTCTCTCGATCCCAGTCTAGGATAATTATCGACTTCTTTATTGCCTTTATGACCACTATGCGCTGTTTGTCTGTATTAAATTTCTTCCCCTGTGCCATTCAGAGTCTGTAAACCACATCAATCTGTAAGATAGCAAAGTGATTTTAGCATTATTGAGATTTCCTAAAAAATATTTGTTTAGGTGTATTGCTTGGATGACACAGTCTAATCTCATGTCAATAACCAAATCTCCTTTTCTTTTCCAGATTGCGCAGTGATCTAGTCTGTCATTCTTAGGTTGCCTATATTCGGGAGTTTATACGGAAATCTCCTCGCTTTTTTGTATCACAAGGTCTAGCGAAGAAACATATATCTCTCTCACACATTATTCCTAAATAAACCAGTTTTTGAATCTATTCTAATTTAATTTTGGTGTTCTGTTTGCAGCAATTTAATTCTCTATGTTTGAAGTAGAACCCAGCACGAGCCGAAATTTCCAGGCTCGGCCCAACTCGACTGGGGATAAGCCTTAGGCGGCCCGAAAAAAGTCAGCAACTTCTTGAGCGGTCCGAAAGGCCCAACATATTTTTAAACTAATGCCCGACACGGCTTGAATTCCAGCTAAAAAACACGGCCCTTGCAGATCTCTAGTTTGAAGTTAGGTTTTTGACATGTGAAGTGTCATAATTTGACATTTTCTATTAGAAATCTGAAAACTTTATTGTCAAATGATATATTTTTATACGTAGATCAAAATTTTTAGAACAAACATAAACATCAACAACAACGTGATACTCAAACAATTCTGCTTTTCTTTAGTTTTACTATCAAGCTTGAGTCAATAAATAATAGGTCTGATGAATCTCTAGGTTTTCTCCACTTCTATGTAAAATTACCTTCCAGATATTCTTATTCATGCACTCAATTGCGTTATGTGTTGGTGTCCCATTACAATTGGTTATTTACGCATACCGTCGCAATTTTTCTTTTCGTGGTCTCCTATGTTACATTTAAAAAAAATTTAAATCTCCCTCGAACTCAAAAACTATAGGTGGCAGTGAAATTTTAAACATATCATATTCTCTCTCTAGTATAATGATGCTACATAAACTCATGGCAATCATTTTTATTATTTCGACAGGAAAAGAATAGCAGCACTTTCAAGAATTTCTGCTTATAACAAATAAACAAGAAAATCGGCAAACCTCTACCTTTATAATTACCAAGATACTCCAAGAATAAGTTCAAGATTTTACAAATATCAGTTAATATCTTCTACAGAGGGAGGGAGCAAATAAAACTTCGCATCCAGACAGTAAATACCCTAGAGACGCTCCTGTTGATTATACGTCAAAAGGACAAGTAGCAAATCAAAGAGTTGGCACTGAGATAACAAGAGAAAACTGACAATGTATATCGCTTTGAAACTTTCGATGTAGACATAGCAAAAGCTGTAAAAGCACACGAAGAGAATAATACTCAACATTAGTGAAAATGTGATGCGCATAGGTACAGGCTTAGGATGGACAAAGTGTTGAAGTGTATGCTACCCGCCAATAATACTCAACACGATGACGCTAGTAGCAGTTAAGTATTATTCTAAGTGGTTTGAATATTATACAGATTCGGAAAGCGAAGGACTTGAACGTGCCAATGACGCGAATACGGCCATTAGTATAAGATCTCCTTTAACAATGTCTCTGAAAACTCTGTGTGTTGTGAAATAGTTTGAGGTTTTACTAATTTATTGGAAACACGGTCAAATATCGTTTGTCCTTTGCCAAAATCAATTTAGGAAATTCTTGAATTGGACAGAAAATGAAAGAGTCTAAGATCCAAACAGATTTTAAACAGTGTATACAAGAAGAAAAAAACAGAAGAAAAGCTAGTAAAGAATGGATAGATATTGGCTGAAACGGATGTAGACATGTGGTTTGTAAGTGCAGAGCTTAAGAATTAGAAATGTTGAGTGTTAGAACTTGATAAAACCATACTTCAAGAAGACTATCTAGATTCGGTCAAAATTAGATTTAAGCAAAATCTGTAGTCGCGTCAGCTCATGCCAAAAGTCTTGCTACTCAGTTACTAATACAAATATTTTAAAAACTTTTATACTTTTTCAATTGTTTGCTTTTTGTTTTTGCTATCTGAAAAGTCGTTAGGGATTTGGAATCTTTAGAAAAGTCATATTGAGCATCGATGAAAATTATTAGAAAAAAGCAGCGTTACAAAGGTTTTCCGTTGATTTTTTTAGTGCCGAAGTCAAATGCCAGAACGGTATTTTCCACAGATTAATCGCTGGAATACTCAAAAGATAGACAACGCTCAACATCAATAGTGCCTTCCTAACAATGACAACCAGAAACCGCAGCCTGTGACTACTTATTCAAAACTTTGCGTTCTTCACTGTCGTCGACAAACATTGCAAACTCAAATTTTATTTATCCTTTCCAGGCGAAAAGGAGTATTTCTCGCAAAACATGCACCAGTGGCTTTTGGAAACCGGAAAACAACATGAACAATTTTCAAGAGTTACATCGAACGTTGAAGTAGTTTATTACAAGGGTAAAACAAGGTAAGGAATGCATTAAAATAATAGTAATGGGAATGTTTAATCATTTCAACCAAAGTGGGCCTATTGTGTACGATAACAGTGTCATCTGTGGGAGAGAAAGTCAGGACTTTTCTGCGACCAGAATAAAAAAACAAAATAGTCATTTGAAGAAAAATTGATAGAGGCAAATAATTTTCAGCCGAAAACCTAAAAGAAGGAAGAATGTTGGTTTTTGCTTTTGTAATGTTGCTGAATAGGAAACACCAAAACCGAAAGCATTTGATACATATAATGGGGTTATCTAACTTATCTCCTGCAAACTTAACAAAATCTGCGGTTTGTAGAAATGTACAAAGTAAATCAGTGTGATCTCAATTTTTTTCTGGAAAGTCCCACTTCCTTAGAAAGAACCGAATCTATCTTCAATAGCAGTTCTACCGTGTAAAAATAAATTAGACATAGCTTTCATTTGCCTAATTGATAGGATTATGAATACACTGGTGAAAAAAATTCTTAAGTTGATCCCAATATGCTGTTTGGCAAAATAGCATTGAAGATACTTTTAGAACTTAAAAGTGTATATCGGGATTTGTTCAATTGTGTTAAATAATTAAAACAATATTGACTAATATTAAATACGTAAGAGCTTGTACAAATTAATTATAATTCTTTTTAATATACAGGGTTATCTACGAAAGAATTTTTCTTAAATTGTTGACATAAAAATTATTAACGAAGCTTGTGTTCTGTACTCTTAATCCCATGACCTTTTAAGATAAAGAGAAGTAATTAACGCGAAATAAACTTTTACATAAAGTTTGACTTTTCTTATTTCAAATAAACTTGGAGAGCAAAACAGGCTCGATCCTAAAATATGTTAATTAATACTTTATATTAATAATGCACGAACAAGTATGTAACTTAAACACAAATTTGTTTTTGGTTTTAGAAAAAGTTTTTTCTTTTATTTACAATTCAATATTTTGAAACATTTAAAAGTAACTTTAACATTCTACCACAACTAGAAATTAGTAAAGAAGGTATTTAATTTACTAAACTCTTCAGTACTAGCAAATTTTAGACGTAGGATTTTAGAGGTAATATTCTCTTGTGATTACATATTTTGCTTTCAGCAAATATTTACAATTTATCATGGTTTTTAATATAATCTTGTTAGGACTACAAATAATATGTTATAAGTATAAGTAGGTAAAGATCATACCTACAACAGACTATTTTTAGCTTATTCAAAGGTATGTGTGCATATAAATATTTGTAAATTTACGCCAAGGATTAATAGTCTCAGTAAAACTCGGTAGGACAATCTTCATAAAGTAATTTTGTTGCCTGCCTGATCTTTGTATATTTTTATTATGAATAAAAGTATAACTTGTTACTTGGATTCAATTCACAAATCACACCCCTCACACAATGTTATCGTCTCTCATTTTACCAAAACACAGACATATACCTAGAAGTTGGAGATTAAGTCTGGAATAATCAAACGGAACAGAGCAGACGCTCAGAGACGGATTAGTCTCATGCATTTTATACTCCTAGATACTGCTAGAACGGACTCTGGCAGCTCGAATTGGAAAATAATGCTTATATGGTGGGGTACTCTCTTCTTTACTGTAAAACATCATTTCGGACACATTGTTCGGCATTATCATTTGATTTAACTTCCATGACCCAAACCAAATTTGACAGAGCAGACAGAGAATAATAAATTTAAAAATCCTAGATCTGTTTAAACTAAATGGAAGATACCAATTTTAAAAAAGTATTTGATTAGAAACTCACGGAAAAGTAACTAGAAAAGTCAAACACCAAAACACCAAACACCGGGGAAAATGAACTAAAGTCACTAGTGGTATGCTATGAAACCATCTAGTTCTAAAATAATGAAATCTGATGTATTTGTTTAAAACCTGCTATGGAAGTCTTTTTTTTATGGAAGACTTTTTACAATAATACAGAGCGTTTCGACTCGTCACGAGGCGTCACTGAAAATTACTAAAAGAATGTAAGTTAGACAATAGATTACTTCAGGGTTACCCGACAAGCTGAAATCGTGAAAACGTTCTAGGGATAGAGCGTGGTCTGCGAGAAAATATGAAGCCAATAACGCCAATAATTGCGTTACCGTCAACCGGGGTGGCTAAGTGCCTAGTAGTGTGACTCGGTTCCATGCACCTTATTTGAATACAAGCGCTCTCTGTTGGTTTCAGTCGAAAGCTATCGGTCAAAAGGCGTCGCTGTATAGGTTAGGAAGGCTTTAACGAAAGTTCACATGATTCTTGGCTAATTGAAGAAGGTAGCTTTCACTGTTATCTGATACCTCTTATTTTTGTGTTTGACGAGTGTTCGACAAAGTATCCTCTGGACAACATTGATGTGTAAGAAGATCGAGAAAAGGAGAGTTGTGTTGTTGATTCCTTATTTATCTGAGACGTTAATAATCTAGTTACGGTTCTGTAAAATTTGTTTGTTTGCGATTTATTGCGTGGCAAGTGATAAAAATAAACTTTGTAGGGTGAAAATTATTTTTTTAAAATTTGAGTGTTGTATTCTGATGATATTTGGTATGTTCATGTGTTGCAGATGCCAAAAACTTATAAAAGAAAGTGGGTGACCGACCTTATAAGGCTTACACTGACGATTGTCTGAACAGCGTGTTGAGACAAACACACTCTAAGACGATGTCGTGCCATGAACACTTATGGCATTCACCGGAATGCTTTGGCAAGAAAATTAAAAATGTTTTCTGAAATATCTGATAATCCAGCACGCGCCAGCTCTTGTTCATGGGTATTTAAAGCGAATCGATCGTAGAATTCCAACTTTTACAGACAACCTTCCGGGCAGGAAGCGGGCGATTGCATTCCTCTAAAGGCATGATAATATGCTCAGTGAGAGACTGTCCCAAAGCGTTTCACAAGCAAGAGCAGCCCTCAAAAAAGATACTGCAATATCTTGACAACTTAAAAAAAGAAATCGACGTTATTCCTGCTGAAAACATTTTGAATTGTAACCAGTCTAACTTAACAGACAATCCAGGCCCAATCAAGGTAATTGTCAAACGAGGGGCCAAACACCCCGAAATAATTAAAAACTTAACTAAAGCTTGAATATCGATCATGATGTGTGGCAATGCCGCTGGGGCTTTAGTTCCGGCATATGTCACCTACAAAGAAGAGAACGTTTATTTCACTTGGATCGAGAGTGGACCTCCTGGAATGCGCATTAATTGTTCCAAAAGCAGGTGGTTTCATGGACGAATATTCGAAGGCTGGTTCAAGTTCCAATCTTGATAAGGCAAATGGAAACTAAAGTGTTGATTGGCTCTCATTTAAGTTTACATGTAGTAACGCCTTGCGAACAAAATGACCTAAAATTCATTGCTCTTCCCCCAAACTCAACACACTTACTTCCGCCACTCGACGTTTTGTTTTTTGAGCTAATGAAGAGAGCATGAAAAACAATTCTAGACAAGTGAAAGAACTCTCCTGAGGGAGAATCTTTTTCCAAATTCCCTCATTTAGTAAAGGAATTAATGAAAAAACCAGAGAAGTTACGAAATGACTTTAAAGCAATAAATTCAGTGACCGCCTCTTCGAATTTGCCTACAATGGTCAGCACATTGAAAACCTGTCCCAAACGCTCCTCAAAGAACTAATAAAACATACATAGACAAAGTGAAACAGAAAAGACAGAAGAGCAAAGAAGAAATTAAATGGAAGAGGGATCACAGTTGAGAAATGGAAGTGAGTCAACCAAACCAAGTGATGTTGAGATACATTGCGCAGAAAGCGATGATAGTATCGGTTTACTTTTCGAACCGAAACATAATAAATCGGACATTGAAGATTCAAATTGTTTCCACACAGCCTTCAGCGAGTCAACCTCATGCCGATGTTAAGAGTGAAGCAAAGACTCCTGCAGAAGAAGAGTGTGAAGAAGCTGTGAGGATGCCTACGTTGTTGTGGAATATGAGGATAACTTGATGCAAGTGTCATGCTGACCAACTATGATGAATATAACGAAGCCTGTATATCCTACATGAAACAAAATGGACAATTTTGAAAATGGCCAGCCTCCAAGGATATTCTTTGATACAAAGAGAAGAAAATTAAAAAAAAGGATTCCGCTTCCAACTAAAGTCAGCAGGAATAAGTTTCAAGTAGGCTTGAGTATCTAATTCTTTTGTTACCTATTTACCAATGTTACACGAGCTATCTAGTTCCTTCAATTTTCTATATTGTTGTATTCAGTGATCAACTCGATCCGTCAAATTTTAATAGGAGATATCACATGAAAACGGTATGTTTTTGAGTATTTGATAAAATCAGTATAAATCGTTGTAGAGTTCAAGTTACACAATTACTACATTTATTATTTGACTGCACCCTGTTATCTCTGTACATAAAACGCAACTTACAAAAGGCTTAAACAGAGACGCGTATGAAGAAAATATTTTGTACCAAACTTCTTAAGGCCAAAATTCAATTTTATAAACAACAATGTTAACAATACGATTTGAAAAAAATTAAATTAGGAAAATTAACTTTCTCACTTTCCCATTTACATAATAAAATTACTTATTGCTATAAGTAGAAGACAATCGATAGGGTAACCTTTAGTGTAAACAAAGCGATTACTATGGTTTAATGGAAAATTGTATGTTTTCCATTTCCGACAGAGAGTTAAAGTGAAATTTCTTACATTCCGAACCAACATTATCGTTTACATTTCATGCGGACTCTGCTTCAAATATTAACGAAACCAAATATTTTACTTCTCGTCTTTGTTGACAATGCAGTGCTCTTAATTAAAAACTTTATATTCGAGTTTTATAATAACTAAAAGCGTAGGCTGTAAAATTAAAGGGGGATGTTTCTAGTATTACTATTAATGTAAAAGTCCACTTTTTTGTTGTGATAAAATAAACTAATGAAGTCTTTAAGCAAATAATAACTTTAAAGACTTTTTGTAGGTTTTTAATTAAATTATTTTTAGTACAGTCTAATTATGTTTTACTACATACAATACATTCATGCAACCAAAAATTCAAAACAATTCAATTTATGAGTGCAATAATTTAATTGCCTCAAGGTTCGTGGGTTTTTTGGATAACCCTTTTTTAAAACCGGAAAAGGATAAAAGCATAAAAAAGGTCTGCTCCTTTTTGAATAGTACCGGGCTTTTGGTTTCTAAAAGATGTGGAAGCACAAGCACGCCTGAGGGCTAACGTGAGTATGCAGCGTATGCGTGTGCGCCACTGCCGCCAGTTTTATTCATTCGTTCGTTCATTCATGTCTATCTCAAAAGGAAGTTGACCAATCGATAATACTGATTGTGAGCAGTAAAAGAATTGACGTAAACGGCTTCTAACTACCTTTAATTTAATTTACAACATTCTGTATTAAATTACAAAGAAAGAGAGGTACAGAAGAGAAAACAACTTTGTTATGCGTAAAAACCCTAGTGTATAGTAAATTCTATTATAAAACCTCCCAAATAAAGAGAAGCATCTGCACAGTGCAAATGAATTACGCATTTAATAAAAATGAAAATATTGTGAATCTCGCAGTTTCATTTGATCATTAGATAGAAAACCGACTTGGTTTTGATATGGTGTACGTAAATCGGCTCTAGATAGCAATTAGGAAAGATTGGAAGTTGTGGAAAAATCAAAAAGAATAAATAATAGAACATAAAAAGTCCCAATTAAAGAAACAGAAATTTAGTTTCTTTAGGTGCAATTTTTTAGGTTTTATATTATGCAATTTCTAGCGCAATTTTTTTATTTGATTCTGCTATAGCTTAATTCCGTTCTTTGGTTATCAGTACTAATTTAGAAAACTTAATTCAAAACAGATGTAATGAATATTTCAAGAACCTCCAGTGGTGGAATAAGCACCTAGAAACAAGCTGAAGTAATAGTAAGGTCTAGAATTGAAGTATTGTTTTCGAAGATTTTTCGATCTCATCAAGTAGGACTGCATCAAACCCTTGCCGTAATGTTTATATGAAGTAAAGCATGTAGGACTTTTATGGAAATTCTCAAGTTAACTCTTGATGATGACTTAAATAGCTTTTATCGTAAAATTACAAAAGAGCCCTTTTAGTAGTACGTTATTGAAGTGCCCAGGAGAATAGATAGACTATGCTATTCTGGATCAGAAAAACTAAAAAAAAGAATGATTTTCATTTGGACCTAACCATTTGTTTCATTAATCCTAGTTATAGACAGTTCTAAACCTAATAGAAAATTTTAAACTTTTGATATTGATGAGAAAATTAGGTTTCTTAGAAAAGACGTTAGGGTAAAGTAAATGCCTTAAATCTTCAGCAGCACTTTGTGAAGATATAAAGGTTTCAAACACCGATCCACAAATTGATTTTAATTCAACCAGTAAATTCTCAACTAAAACAAAAGTAAAAGATGTTCGTGACATCTCAATTTGCTGGAATAACCTTAAATTGTTTGCAGAACAAGGTCAAGGTTGAGCATTGTATAACAGTTAACGGTAAAATCAAAATTCAAGCAGCTTTGAATCAATTTTTGCTTTGGAAATGTAAAACAGTACTCTACCATTTGTCTTTGGTTCTCAAGATTGACTCCTCTTAATATCAATGTATTTGCAAAAATGCTGTGTTGCGGCATTAATTAGTTACAATGGCGCACTCAAAACACTCCAGTCTACGTAGACAGTTCTGCACAAAATCGATTTATGTAAAAATTCAAGAGTTCATCTAGTAACAAGCACCATCGTGGACAAAACAGTTCATAGAGCATTGCATACGACTAAAAAGAAAAGGAATAACAGAAAAGATAAGATAAGTCTAATAAGCGCAACTTAGAGCTTCCGCGAGGAGGATTAAACAGGTACCTAATATTTCCCTCAAACCACTAGCAGCAGTAACCCAGAGAAATTCCATTTGATGTATTTTAGAAGTCAACCTTTTGCTCAGCGATTTAGCAAATTTAAACGTTTCAAGGTGAGAAGGCAAAAAATATTTTCAAAACCACCATGAAATAAGAAAAGAAGAATATTGTGTTTAATTCCAGCGAGTCAAATAATTTCCTCTGTTGAGCAGACAAAGAAAGTCTCAAGGTTGTCACTGAATTGATAATATTTCAGAAATAGCAACCTTCTAAAAAGCAAAGCCAAGAGTCAAAGAGTGCTTTAACGAAAAACAAGAAAAAGGTTTTGATGACATAAATGCCCGAGCCTACCTAATACAATGCTCACAGCTTATCATCAAAAAGAAAATTAAATTCTCACAGACAACTTTGCAAAAAATACTTTTGAGAAGAAAAAATCGTTTTACGTATTACACATGCCAATAGGTGAAGCCCTACAAAAAAATAATTGAAGATTTGTTTTTAATTCTCTTTGCCAAACATGGCAAAAAATACCTCCTTAAGCTCTCCAAATTTCATTTGTCTACCTCTTACCGTTTTTGCAGGGGCGGCGTGTTTCCATACTTTTAGCGACCCTGTATATACAAATTATATAGAAAGATAGAGGAAAAAGTCATCGATGACTAACTAATCACTGAACACTTCGGAAGCTTCTTTTCCGTAATATCCTTGAATGCATTTTGGAACAGTCCCTTTTTAAACTCCAGCAGTAATCTGCCATCATGTGCGTATCCCATCTTTTTTGGTAGCGGTCTTCCATAATTTTAATATCCTGGTGAGATCTTTCACCTTATTCCTCATTGCTGTCTCTTACATTTTCAGGGAAACTGTCTAAGTGGATCAGTAAATATTGCATCTTAATGCTCATGTTACACCCAAGCGGTTTGAAACTGTTAAGCATCTCGTTTTCCAGTTCAACATAGTTTTCAGCTTTGCATTTACCCAGAAAATTTTCGACAACTGCAACAAATGAAGTCCAGGTTCTTCGCTCTTCATCGAATCTACGAAGGCAGGGTCCTTAATGAGTTGTCTTATTTGTGGGTCGTCAAATATTCCTGCTTTAATTCTTTCCGTACTCACTGAGGCATTTTCTTCCCTGCATATGCAAAGCATGATCCGTTCTTATCAAGAGCCTTTACAAACCGCTTCATAAGGCCCAGCTTGATATGTAGTGGAGAAAAGATGATTTTCTCTCGTCCAACTAAGGGTTCGTTAATGACATTCTTTTCTCCAACGTCCATGTTTTCTCTCTTAGGTCACTCTTTTCTAACTTAGTGGTGTGTTTTGTCTCTGCTATCCCAAAGACACAAAAAGCAAGGATATTTGGTGTGGCCACTTTGTTGTCCAAGGAGAAAGTTTAGCATTTTTAAGTTCACACAAATCACCCATTGATCTTCATGATACTTTATCTTCTCCAAAACCAAAGCTATGGTGTTATATTCTTCTTTCATTTACGTTGAGTGCGCAATTGGTATTAAGCCATATTTGTTCCCATTGTGCAGAAGGACACATTTCAAACTTCGCTTTGAGTTGCCATTAAATAGGCGCCAATCATCTGGAAAATATTCAGGAAGAGCCATTTTTCCAGGAGTCTTCTAATTTCGTAACAAGATTGTCTTTTTGAGAGAAGAAGGGTAGCAGACACTTTCCTCTTGTACGGTAGAAGGTGATTTTGCGTCCTTGTTCCAGTAAATTTTTGTCATTCAACCTGGAAGCCAGTAATTCAGAAGTTTCTTTTGACAGGTTGAAATCTCTGGTGAGGTCATTTAACTCATCGACGAATTGATGACATCTCCTCATAATCACTGTCACCTTCATTAGTATCAGAAGGTTGATCAGAGGGACTATACTCGTCCTCACAGAGCTCTGGCAGCTGGTGAAACATTGGTATCGGCATTTCCTCTGAGTAAGGGACCGGGCGTCTTGCAGAGACTAAATCAGGGTAAGTCCACTTCCTATGGTTGTTTTGATTGATTTCTGTAATATTTATTAGGCAGAAATAACAGTCATCTAAGTGGGTTTTGGGTACTTTCCAAACCATGGGTACGCCGAATTTTAGACTTTTTCTTTTCCCGGTAGTCCACTGTCGTAAATGTTCGGTACAAGTTTTACAGACCTGATAAGGTGCCCAGGTTTTATCCTGATCACCAAACCTTTGTAAAGTATCCCATCTTATAGTTCTGCTCAATGTACATGGTTATAATAGTCAATTTTAAATAACAGGTAATAATTTACGTCCTATAAATGTACCAAATCTATTATTGAGTTTGTCAGGGAACTGTAAGAAAGTTATCAGAATGTAATGGTTTGGTTAAATACTCATTTTCTTTATCTTGGTCTTAGTATCTAGAAGTCAAAGAGGGTTCAAAATATCATTTTTTTTAACTATTTAAGATTATATTTTAAAAGTTTTGCAAGTTTGCTTTTGAGCAAAGAAGCATATCAAAGAGAAATACAAAACATCAAAATCTTCTTAAAAGCTTCGGATAAACCAAGAGGCCATCCAAAAAGTGAAAGAACAAAACGGAGAAGACAGTGAAGCAAAAAAGAAAGAACTGTTTAAAGTTTGCCCAAAAAACTATTTTTCTGGTTAAGGCTAAGATAAGTTTAAACAAAGAAGGTTGAGATCTTATTGGTTTCTTTTAGGTCAAATAAATTTTTCCTGATTCACTTAATGGCCTGTTCCGCAATGTTAAGACAAGACAATGACAGATTTTCAAGAACGACCTGGATAGCAGGTTAAAAACGTTTTGTGTTTACGACATTTAATTGTTTTGTTAGAATCGAGTTGATTTACTTTCTTTTGTGACTGATTTTGATGCGTTTTATGCGTTGGGTTTTGATATTGATGGTTCCTAAATTTGAAGAGTTTGAGTTGGACTACATGCGTTTATTATTAGTTTAATTGTTATTGGTGACAGTTAGGTTCCGTTGTGAGAACTCTATGAAATTGTGCACTTTGGCCTCAGTCAATCATAGCCTTCCTTATTGTTTTAAGTGTATTTAGGGAATGGGTTGGTAGTGTTTTATGAGAGGCTTTAGATTTCTGAATTTGACTTATTTTGATTTTAACTTAACGCAGCCTAAACTATTTCTTACAAAACAGAAGACATAAAAACTATTTAAATTACAAAAAACCTTAACATTTAAATTTATGTTTAAAAAAAGGGCAGCAATAACCGTATTACCACCACTAGTAGTACTAAATCATTTCCTTTAATCGCATACTAATCCGAGCTGTTACTTTACAGGTTTTAGTTGATCCCGTAAAAGGTTTACTGTTTCAAAACAGATTCGACAGGAAAATCGTCTGCGTCGATCCTGCTTTCCCTCCAGGCAGTAACAGCACGCGTGTGAGAGTTCACACCGACATGTACGAGCACATTATTTTATACGACCACGTTGTCAGGCAAAGAATATGAAACAATATTTAAACGCATAAATTCTTTAACGAAAATTACCCAGATATAAGATGAAATTAAACGATTTCTCTGGAAAATATAAATTTTCACGTAAATATCATGAATTACTAAGCGACTAGAAATTTACTCGACTTCCCTTAGGAAAACCTACACAACGATAATGAAAATGGAACCGGATACGTTTTCTGGATATGTTTCAGTAATAATTTCTATTCAATTATGTAATTAGAAACAAATAAAGCATTTTATTATTACACAAATATTTTATAAAAAGCTTAACAAACGTCAAAGTTACAGATACAATCCCATTTTCACGTCAATCAATCTTCTATAAAATTCTGAATTAATTAATCCTACAAATCAATCGTAATAGTAGAACAAATTTCATTGTTTAATTTTGTTAGTTAAACAGAAACACACAGATTGATGTAGGCACCACCAAGCCCAGACATTCAATTTAATTGGGGATAGTTCTGGTATATTTTGAAAATGACTAATGTTTGTATTATAGGGTGCCTTCTTTGGATTAGGCCTAGTGTAGCTACACAACCAAATACTCTATCAATGGATGTCTGAATATAAATCTAAATCTTAGCAGGCTGTGAAAACTCATTGTTTTAGAAAGTATCTCCTTATAATAGTGTCTGTAGCAGGCAAAAAAACAAAATCTTATTTTTAAAATTTGTTTCTATTTCAGTTTATCTCTCTCTCTATATTTCCATAGAAAACTATTAATTTTTAAATTTTATTCAAGAAACTGCAGCAATTAGATTTTGAAAAATTGTTCCGATAGGGTTAGAAAACATAAATTTAGGAACACACAAGATCTGCTTTACTAAAACAGATTTAGTTATTTCTGCTTTTCAATTACGAGTATATAATTCCTTTTGCAGTGGCATTAGTTTCAAAACTTTCATAAATAAATAATTGCTGCATCGAACTTGCATTTCATAGCAAAAATATTAATAAAATTTCAATTAATCACGCACTCCCATGCGAACTGAAAATGTCCTTTTTACAAACAAAGAGTTTCATATAATAATCATTCAATGTTTTAGAATTTTAAGACCACGCCATAACTAAGGAAATTGATAAATTAGAAGGAGTACTTTTATTTTACATTCATACTAAAATTGAACATACCATAAAGATGAAAATTTTGAATTCAGTTTCCAATTTGTTTAATTATACTACTTGCCAATCCAAAGAGAGAATTGAAAGGTTCAGCTATATGCGGAATAGCTAACAATGCAATGAAAGACAGGAAAAGCAGAAGATTAGATTAGATGTAAGCAACTTGAAATTTTCCCCGTTCTACTAAGACAGGACAAAATCAATATCAAGGTATACCTAAAGATTTTCAGGAATATTATTTATTGTTCCTAGAGAAACTGGAACAATGAGAGAACAACGGAAAACCAGTCTTTTTCCCATGGGCCTAAATGACTTAAATGCTTTCGGAAAGACAAAGAAATCCTCACCAAGAGACTAAAAGGAAACCAGAAGGTAGGTATACGGTATGTTCCTTCTGTTGAGCACATGTTGCCGACAAAGAATTCATCACATTGTCATTACTCACTAGACTAGTTTGGCCAAAAGAAGAAAAATAGGAAGCAGTAAGGTGTACATTTGCAATTAATTAATAGAGCAAATGGTTTCTGGGCAAGTCTTCTGCTTTTGGCTGATTACTATAACACTGAGCAGGTTATAACATTAACCAGGAGTTGATGACAATGATACACTGTTTTTAAATTGAATAAAATGATTTTGAATTTGTTTCAAAAAGCCAGTGAAATTAAAGAAAGTAGAAAATAAAACAAAAATAGTGGCGCCCAAAAAATCTGAACCGAGAATTTAAAAAATTAAGACAAAGCAAAACCAAATCCCATACAATTACTGTAAAGAATGAGTGCCTTTATCAGTTATCCATGTTTATAAAAAATTTTAGTGGGAAACCAGTTTTAAAAAATCCTGCGGTCCCTGTTACAATAGAATGTAGTGGATGAGTTGAACTCTCAAGTTATATAAACAAGGCAGCATATTCTTCATGTCACTTCAAAGTTATCCGATTGTATGGAAGAACGGTTACATATTTGCAAAGAATTTTGGTTTATTATTTTAATGCTCTTTAATCAATGACATTAACGAGGATCCAATTACTTCAATGCCATCATAGTGTGAGGTTTAGGTATTATCAAATTCAGAATTGATTTCCAGAAATACATTCTAAACGCAAAAATGTAAAATAATCAAAAGAAAAAATTGAGTAATTAAAAATAATACAAAATCAATACGGTGACGTTTATTTAATTAAGAAAAACTTACAGGGTACAAAATATAGAATCAGATCAATTTAAATGTAAACAAAAATTAAAAAAACAATAAATCACAGATGCCCCCATAGTGACACCCAAAAATAGATCTATAGACACATAACTAAAGAAATCACTTCTTTGTTTACTAATTGCTCAGAATATCAAAGATTACTGAGTATATTTAGTCTTTAATTATTTCAGTGTAAGGGTGCAATCTTCATCAATCCAACTGCATATGACATCTTTTTGTTCCAAAGTTAATTTCTTTGGCCGGTGTCCTCTTAATTTTATTTGTTCTTTGATAAGTGACATAAACTTTTCTTACCATGTTTGGTAATACATTGAACTGTTGCTCCATGATGGCTGCTGATTGGCAGCTATTCATACCCCTAATAATAAGCGAACCCACTTTATTAGATATTTTAATATATTCTCTGTCTTGCAGTATCTATTATTTTGTAATTTCTATTATATAAATACTTATACGTATGTATATAAAAATTGTCCATTACTGAAGCACAAATAGCTTGTGACGATGAACAGAAAAAAACTGAAGCACATCTGACATAAGAGAAAAAAAATTTATTATTAAAAATAGTAAACGCATTTGAAAAATAGTAAAATACTAATGACAAAAGAGAGAAACCAAAATAAAAACAGACGGTTATCATTTGTTGAGCCTTAAGCTACCACATTGAAAAGTAAGAGGAAAGTTGTCAAGCTTTTGTAAATTGTGACAGAGCTTATTTCTTAACCGACATACTCACTCTATTCTCATTAAATATGAACTTAAGCCAAGGTGACTCAAATTTCTTTTCATTCGTATACTCTTGTACATAAAATTAAAAAATGCTGTACAAAATTGGAAAGGATAAAAGAAAATGTGCGAGTTAGATAAGAGTTCTAGGAAGAAGAATGTCTTTGACTTTTTGGCATCTGCTATTAACTTTAGGCCTTAGACAGATAATCAAGAATATACAGTGAAATAGTAGGCATCGATTTTGAGATTACTTGACTTTACTCAGGATTAGACTCAGATTAGATGTTTAAGTTGCTGAAATTGAAGTCATTGAGAAATTCTGTGAGTAACAGCTACCAGTTATTTAGCAAACAAGTACAATTAATTTATTATATTTTCAAAATTACTGCAGCTGCTTAGCGTATTTCTATTAACAACTGGCACCGTTCAATCTGGGTTTTGATACATTATCGCTTATCATTGAGCAAAAACATCTTTATTTAGCTTGACAGAGCAGATGAATCAAAACAGTGCTACAGAAGGATTAATGCAGCTGTAGTCAAAAATTCAAAAATATCTTACCCTTACAAAAAGAAAAATGTTAGTCAAAGGTATGAAAGAATAATTTTTAAAAACGAACCAAACAAACTTTCTTAAATTTTTCGGAGACAAAACAAAATTGAAACTCTTGTAAAAAAGTTTACCAGAAAAAAGATCAGGTTTCTTGTCTTTTTCTTTCCTTTATTAACCGAGGACAGACCTTTTCTAAATTGAGGTATTTTGCTCTAAATGAAATAATAAAAATCAAACAAGACCACTAGCTTTGATCTTGACTTGTGATATGGTGTAAATACGAGATTCACAAACCAGATAGAAAAAAATTTAAGTGAATCTTTAGACACGAACATTTTACATTCAATATCTTAATGACAAACTTTGCCTAGCCAACAACATATTGTTACGTTTTGACAAGAACGTGTTTTTATTTTTAATATTTATTTTTACTTAATTTATTACAGTTCATTTCCAGAATTTATTTACACTAAATTATTTATTTAATTATGTACAGAAGAATTTATTTATCACTAATTAACATTTATTTCGTTCGTAACTACTAGCTGATTGACTGTAAAACTGCCTTCGGCTCGATCAACGCAACCTTATATTCGTTTCCGCGTGGTTCTTAATGAGCCCAGAAAGTTCGCGCTCTTTCTCGAACATTCGACGGTGGAAACGATAGTTTCGACCAGCTTGTTCGAGACTGTTCGGGACTTTTGTAGTATATTCGAGGGGTGGCGCGTTACAATATTTACTACGTATACAATACAGAGTGATTGTAAATGAGTGAGGATGGTTTGAATTTGGCGCCACATTTAAATTATATTCGTGTTGGCACTACTTGTTTACTTTTTGCAATCTGTCAAATATTATAATCTATCTTTTTTGAGGTTATATAGCACTGTTTGTTATTATACTTTGTAAACAACACAGATTTGACAGATTGCAAAAAGTAAACAAGTAGTGCCAACATGAAAATAATTTAAATGAGGCGCCAAATTCAAACGATCCTCACTCATTTACAATCAGTCTGTATTTAAAAGTTTATGATTTTCAAGTTTGGGAATGATGTGGTTAATCACAAATTAGTCTACACATTTGCATGAGAATTTAATGACTTGCATGCTGCCTTAAATGTGTTTTGAGAAGTTTTTATTTTTTAATTTTCAGAATACAATACCTTCGTAACAATCGTCTTTTGCTTTTTAGAAACAATATCTCGTTTTTGAAATTCCTTCCACAAATGACTTTTTACATACACAAATTACCCAATTACCTGATTATAAAATTATTGATCTTAAGGCCGTCGGACACGATGCTAAATTTAAATAAAACTTCTGCTACAAATTTTGTACTAAAATTTGAAAATCTAAATTTTGTGCAATATTTTAGGCGTCGCGTCGTCTGACACGACACAAGATTTGTAACAAAAGTTGTTGAATGCGCACGGTCAGTCGCTCTGTAACGTTAACCTAAAATGCACCTAACCTAACTAATTTTAATGTGCCTTGATGTAGAGTTTAATAAACGTTTAATTAGAGTGTGAACACAATGAAAGACAACCGGACGAAATAACATAATGCTAGGTTATAAACAATTTTTTAAAAGTGGTATGTTTTGTGACTAGTTTGTGTGAACAATATCCGTTAAAATTCTTATTTATGGTACCTACATACATAGAAACAAATTTAAATAAGAGGAAGTAAAAAGAAAGTGCCGAAAAAGTCTTGAAATGCTAAACAAGTTACTTTAAAGATTAAAAACCCTAGAAAAGGCTTAAACACTAATTAAAGTAACTTTAACAATCGGACAAGAAAGAAACATTCACCCTGAGACGTATTATTAGACATTGATAGATTTATGACGCGCCTATACCGTTATTTTTCAAGAAATCGACATCAGTCATAAACCATAATTTGCCGACTATTACAGTATTTTTCTTTCCAGTTTTTTTTAGATTATTCCATTATTCGATACCTTCTTGTTAATTCTCATACTGAAATTATTACATTATCCGATATTATTCTATTATGCGATATTCTTTTAAGCGATAAAGTTTGTTAAGGATTAAATGGCATCGAATTGGGACATTTCATTTTTATTCTTTAAAGCGGGATATTTTTATAACCGAGCTTCTATTAAGCGGGTTTTACTGTACTAATCATTGTACAAAATGTGTATGACACCTTACAAAACTTTATTACAAACACAATTTCATTTTATGAGCCACTGCACTTTCCTAATAACGTTTTGATGTCTTAAGAAAATCTTTACTTCTCCTTCTCGCTCAAAAATGCAACTATGGAATCAAACTTAATTTTATTTAAGTAAAAATACATAGAGGTCTCCAGAAATAGAGGCATACTTACCCTCCTTGCCTTTTAATGCGGTGACGCCGTCATACGCCTAAAAGGTCGTGGTGTGATTTTATATCCAAGAATTATCAAAATCGATGTGATAGTTTCCAAGATCTTAAGAAGGGTATGGAAAAAAAGTTCAATGTTTAAAAAAGTTGATTTCAATCATGAGTTTTGAAAGGAGATGATTGAAAGTGTCGGTGATAATATTTAATTTGAAAATAAAATCTTGTAAGATGAGCTCATTCGTGTTTCAATGTCAAGTTGCATTTTATGAATTGTTCTACATAGAAGAAACCTAAGATATTTTGGGAGGAAATCAAAATCAAAATAAAAATAGTAGTCCAGGATGCACAAAACGCAAAAGATTGAGAAAGGTCATTACGGGTTAAGTGTTTATATTGCCGTAATAAAACCATACAGTACTCTTATTGTTTTTGAGCGTCAATGAATGATTGTCGCTTATTCCAGATTAGGTAACTTAAACTACAACTAGACAATGTTACTGAATAAATGACGACATATTAATTGGAAGTTGGAAAAATAATTTTCCCATGACAACGATCACCAGCTAACTAGTTCAGTGTATTGTAAATATGAATTTTCAATAAACCAAATATTTACACTGCAAGTATGAATTGAAGAAACTTCTGTTAGAATACCCACGTGTATGGTTCAACGTAAACATAGAAAAATCTTTTGTTCAAAGAAAAGTTTACAAATCTTCAAACTTGGATTATTTGTATTATTTTTCTTTAGATTCCGATTTGTTAAACTTCCAACTAAATTGACACTTATGCCATAGCTGCAAGTGCAAAACTTCCTTTGAAGTATTTTCTGAAGTGGTTATTGCTGTACTTGTACGTGACCAAATTTACCGAGCAGGTATTGAAATTGAAAAATAAATTTGTTTTCTTTCTTTTTGTCGCGTTGCACTCGGCACTATTTTACGAAATCGAGTTATCATCTATTACAAAAGGTAGATTTAATAAGAGCGAAGTTTAATATAATACAATAATAACGTTCTATGAGGCAAAATATCGAATTATACGAACTTGGCAGACAGGTTAATCTTATTACTGTTTAAAGTACCAACTATTTCATCCTTCGGTAGTAACGAAACGGAAGCCGGAGTTAATCTAATTTCGATGAGATAAAATGCTTCTAATACAGTTAAATTCGTGTTAAGATGTGCATTTAAAATACTTTTCAGAACATCTGCAAACCTCGATAAATTCCAAAATTTCGACACTAAATTTATAGCTGCCGCTCTCAAAACCTTTTTATGTACACTTTGCCACTTCGTTTAGAACAAGGGGGGATCCACTTATCTTATATCGCATTATTATAATGTTATAATACATTTCGCTCCCGGGAAATACACGTTAACTGTTATAAGAACGCCAATATTTCCATCAACCGACAACCGCCGTTGTAAAAGGAATTTTATAACAGTTAAAATTGGAATTTGTGTTCGACGAGGAAAACAAGAGAGAGAACGGGAAAGTAAACTAAAAGGACAAGAACAAAATTTTCCCCAGTTCTTCTCATAATAATTATTATATGCATATATCGAATATTTCGTCGGCCGCATTCGTTGCGTTTTCGAAGCTAGTTAGTTGTTCTTTTACTTCAGCCACACGAACATTTTCGACGTTTGTTCAACACATTCTTCTACGACGAAATTCTATTGAAATTCCGATGTTATCTTTGATACAAAACCAATATTAATCTGGCAGTTCAACATTTTCCACTGCTACTAGCAATCCGAACTGTCCTATCTAACTAAGTTAAAATCTGTCGACGGAAAAGGTTCCCCAATATTGAATTTAAAACTCGGTTAGGTTATATCTCATTGTCAGATCAACAACGTCAGAAGTGTTAAGCAATTTCAGGTTCGTTTTTGTCACCTATTCTTCTTGTTCTTTTCTATATAAGTGGAATAAATTGAAAGAAACACGTCCAATTTGGGAAATCAGATTTGTCAATCGTACACGTATACAATATTAAAACGCTTGGTAGAGGTTACATTTGTAGGCATCAGTTTGTAAAGTACTTAGCAGTTTGTTCAGATAGCAAAAAATAAATTTAAAGTTTTTCCTTTTAGGATCTTGAAGGTTATGCATGAAAAAAGTAATAATCTCTAGAAACTCATTAGATGAATTGTGAAACAAGAAAGAAAATCCAATAAAGTTCCCTGTGAAATAAATAATTTTATTTATATTTTTTGCATTAGAAAAGATGTGGTTTATTTCCAGAGTGATTTACATCAATCTAATTTCTTAAAGTTCACCAACTTACAATAAAAAGTTATATGGAAAGTTTTCAAATTTTCTGATTTTAACTAAGATCTGTCTGAAAACCAGGTTCATAGCGTACATAAAGATTTTTCTCCGTATTCAAATCATCAAAATACTTAATCAAGCCATTTACAGCTAAAGGTCTGCATGCAAATTTATCTAATTGCTTTGGAAAACATTCAGGGCTTGATTACGTCGATCTATCATAACTAATTGAATATGATCTAGTAAGTCTATCTGAATTTGATCAAAATTGATTGTTAGTTATTTTGTATAGGAGAGATCGTAATTTACCGCGGTAGGAATCGAGATTGAAAAATCTTCCCCACTTAAATACACCTAGCTAAACAGCCGTTTATTAATTGTGAATTTTACTCGAACTTGTTTGGTGAGGTTTTTCATAATAAAGTGTGTTTTAACTTGTCACGATAAAGAGCTTTAAATTGTAGGATCTTTAAAACATTCCAGTTAAAAAATGAATAATCCCAAGGCTTATTTGGTTAAAGAGATTTGATGGACGTAAGGTCAGCGTAGTGCAAGCAGGAATAGGTTATCGTCTAAAAGGAAGGCCCTATTTCCAATTAACAGCTAAACGTGATATTATGTTTTGTTCAACTTTGTCCGCGCTTTCAACGTACTGATAGTCAACAAGGAGTTTAAAATCAATTTGTCTATGCATTTTTCGCGTAATTTTCAGTATTGTAATAAATACTTGACGTGCCTGATGTAATTCGACTTCATTTGTAACGATATAATTATACACAGTTTGATAAATTTATATCGACTAGATAATTTTGATTTGTTTCGTGTACAACTTAAAATTGATTTTCAATGCTTAAAATTTTTTATTAACGAATTAAGTTTGTTTTGTGTTTATAAAATTGATTTGAATGTAGCAGTTGATGAGCTTACAGTTAAAAATCAATCAAACATCTTAGAAGTTCATGTGGGGTTCTTTCAAACAATTTTCTTATTTATCAAGCATATTATAATATTTTCTGTTTAAATAACTACACTTTATGTACCTTTTGTTACCTGTGTTATTCGAAATAAATCGAGTTACTAGTTAAGTGAGTGAAACAGGTAGCATAAGCTAGGAGCTTGTAGAATTCAAAAATGTTCTTGCACGTAATCAACTCTATGTCTTTTTTTTATATAGAAGTAATGGAATCAATACGATCAAGATTTTAAGTACCTATCTGCTTCAAGTTTTTTTTTTTTATTATCGCGGCAAACTTGATCGATCACTGTGTCGGATGTAATGTCAGCTATTCACAACGTGCATCTAACTTAAATTGAATTTATTTTAAAACATTGAATTAAATGTACTGAGATTTAAAAAACCAAACGGTAAGAATAAAACGCAACAAGAAAAAAATTATTGCCAAAATTATATGACACAGCATTACAAGGTAAGTTCTACTTCACAAAATATCTAGACAAAAAGAAGTGGAAAAAATGGCATTTTATAAAAGGAAGGATTCTACAAATACTAAACCAAAATATTAACAGGTTTATCTGTTAATGCACCGGTGACGATAATTTATTATACATAGCAAGTTTCTCAAAGGTTCTAATTATTATTACGCCAAGATTGAAAACGTGATACTAGCCTGTACCGTTATTTTCTAGTCCCACAGAGTCACATGCTATAGTACACAAGATAATAAAGTCTTGTGCAGGATCAACTGGGCCTTTGGGTAAACTAGAAATACCAAAAGCGAAGATACCGAGGTTACAGAAGTCGCAAAAGCACTTACTAGATTTTAACCAGTTTATACTTTTTAGAATCACGAGCCAGACTAAACAAGACCTTAAGCAAAATTATTTAAGTATCCGACAAAAAACACCAAGAAAGCCCGTTCCAAGTTTAAGGATAATTTGTGCAAAAATGATCAGTATCGACAGTTTACCTTTTATTAAGTCACTAATGTAAGGAAAGTAGTTGAACCCAATAAACTATCTATCAGCTCCATACGTACGTATCAGGCAAATAACACCAAAAAAAGGTAAGAAGAAATTAAAGCAAGGATTCTGCTGACTTTAAACTGACCTAAAAACTTTTGCAAAAACTACTAGAGAGAATAACAAAGTTTGAAGTACTGAGAAGCAACCAGAATTGATACAATAAACGAGTTTCATATGGCTCAGTACCAGCTTTGCCTGTTACTTCGGATCAGTGTTCTAAAAACAGTCTTTGGTGAATTTCATTTTAAAAATGATATTTGGGCAATCCCAAAATTAAAAAAAAAATGCAAAACAGGAAATCAAAAACTTCAATAATAATTTTTAATAATTTCTCCATAGTTCCAACTGTGAACTCTAAAGAAATTTTGATAAACATTGATGTAGTCGCAATCAAACAATCTGATTTAAAGTTGACTTTACCTCTAATGTGCCAGATGGAACAGTGCCCGATATCCTTTCAGGACGGTAGAACTGGCCAAAACTCAAAAACTAAGCTCCATGCTTTAAATGTATGGTCCACGTTCAAATCATATCCACATCAAAGTCTCAAAGTCCTACATCTATCGAGTCGAAAATTAGGTTTCCTGATATCATTAATCTTTTGCATTAATTAGCGCTTTAAGCGTTATTGCTAAAATTAAAAAAACTCGAAGTCAGCTTCAGTCATAAGATATAAAGATAGGAGAGCCCTAATGGTTATGACTAGTACTGTTGGCCACGACCTTTTCAAGGAAAAATTTGTTTTGGTAATGGCAGATAGATGGTTTGATCATGACTTGAGTGACTTTCAGATGGTATCAAAACACCAGAATAATTGCTTTGTTGGGCAAAAAAGAATTTGGAATTGATACTGACAAGGTTGAATGTATTTCAAAACAACTATCTGTTGGTTCACCTAAAATCTTAATCTAAACTTTAGAGAGCATGACAAGAAATTTGATCTGCAAAGGCTTAGGAGCTATTAGTCTAAGACTGTTTATAAGTAAACGATTGGTAAGTCATAATAGTTTTGAAATTGACTATCGACTCTTAACATGTCTTCCAAGTTCGTATCACACATACGTATTAAATAGTATCCAAGTCTGGGCTTAGGAGAGGCCAGTCCATAATAGAAATCCCTACAGCAAGAAGATAGTTGGTCACAACCCTTGCTGGTCGGGTATTGACATTGACGTTCATTGAACCAAAAATTAAATTTCTAATGGCATTATTCATATGAATAAAATAACTTTTGCGTGAAGTGGCGCTTTAAGCATGATTGCTCAAGCTAAAAAATCAAAAAGTTCAGTAGCTACAACCGGTGTTATTGGCATGACCTTTCCAAGAACCAACATTCTTTTAGTAATAGTAGATGGATAGTTTGATTATGACTATGACGACCTTCGAACGATATGAAAATGCCGATTTACTTATTTTGCTTGATTACAAGAAGACTGGCAACTATCTGGAATTGACGACAATGGCAATGACTAATGTATTTGGACAAGGAATCAAGTTGTAGTTTGAGCATGACTTGCACGATCTTTGAATGATATAAAAATGCTTTAATGAAATAACAAAGTCAGATCTACTTGGAGATAAATGCTTTTGTGATCTTATAATAGATTACGTCAAGACCAACAACATCTATCTTATACTTATTACCTGTTGAATTTACTCAAAACCCTGACCTAACCTTCTAAGTCATGACAAAAGGAGCACTTAGTTTGTAACTGTCAAAAACGTTATTACAGTTCTATTTAACCAACTACGAGCTGAGAAGGCTATAATACATGCCTAGTTTGAAGACAATCTTTCCAAAACAACAATCTCTCCATCAACTCTCCATCTTCATCATATCTACTCGTGTATTAGTCTCAAGTTAAGTGTCTTTTGCTTATTGAACCGGGAATCAAACTTTTAATGTCGTCATTCATCCAAAGCCAGAAACAATAATCTTTACTTGAATTGGTGCTTTAAGCATGATTGCACAAGCTAAATAATCGAAAAGTCACCTTTAATGATGCCGATCAATACTGTTGCTATGATATTTCCAAAATCCAAAATTCGTGTAGCAGTAGCAGATGAATAGCTTGATCATGACTTGGACGAACTTCGGATTATATGAAAATATCGATTTACCTATTTTGTTTGGTACGTAATAAGAACACTGGCAACCATCCGGAGCGTATTTGAAGACCAACCTTTTAGTAACCTTGGGATAAACTACTTCAAAATAAAAAGAAAAAGAATGTTTTATAAGTAATATCGGTTTACCCAAAATCCTGATCTCAACTTTTGTTGTATTTTAATCACAAGAAAATTAGAAAAAAAAACAACTGTAAGCTATCATATGTTCATAACGATCACCTCCTACGATCAAAATGTGGGCGTTTAAGATAACAATGCTTCGGAGTTTTACTAACAAGGAAAACAGGTTTTGGGACACAATGTATATTGAGAATATATAACTACGAGTCACTCAATATAAAAACTTGCTTTTATGCTTCGACTATATGACTAAAACGGAAATCTTAACATCAGATAAAATAGATGTGTTAGCAAAACTTTTTAGGTCTTTGAGATATCTTTTCCCTCAAGCTGTAACAATTTAAATTTTTATATTTTAAAAGTCAACGTCGTTTTTACTATTAATAATAGAACAATCTTCGTAACTTCTTGTGTATTGAAACCGCATAAGCATCTTGAACTTTCATAAATCTTAATAGAATCTGAAGATTAAAGAAATAAAATGATCATAAAATAAGCAATAAATTCCTAGAGAAGATAACAAATAATATGGTTTAATTAAAATTATGCAATAAACAGTTATTTTGCTAAAGCTAATTAAATTTACTGTATCCCAGGATTGTTATTTTCCTTCACTCCATTATGTACCTTGATTATGTGATGTCATAAATATAATTGCAATAAATGTATGGCGTTAGATTATAAATTTCTCGTTATTTATAGACACATACAAGTAACTTAAAATGAGAAGGCTAGTTGCGAGTTAACAAACTTTAAAACAATTTACTTCTAATTATGTCTAACAAAATAACAGAGGGAAAGAGCTGGGATACTAGTTGTAATTAAAATTTAGAAACAAATTAACATAAACTGTAGTATAAGTAAATGACTTTTCTCTTGCCGGGTTGAAATATATGCACTAATCCTATTAGAAGCTAAGAATTTTCTCCATTAAGTTAGAAGGAAGTTAGGACACATCTTAGAATTTGTCGTAATGAATATTAGGTTTAAGTTCGCATAGTAGAAAACAACCCCCGTATGGTAGAGAACATCTCAGTTCTTAGCTCTAAATTATTTAATTGCTTTTACGGCTTTTCTGCACTATAGCTACTTGATGGATAATTACCAATTAAACGATTTTAATATAATTGTTGCATGTACTATAACACTTAACTTTTACATGGTAGTCTTAAACGATTTCCTCTTTGTTGCGTTGCGGGATTAGATACGAACGCCACTCTTAATTTCTAGTCATTTCATCTTAATTCAACATTATTGCTGCATGATTTTTTATTATTTTCTGCAGGATGTTTGGTTTTTAAAAAACTTGTTTTTTCTCGATGTACAGTGTGTCCCATCTTCGATGTCTCTATAGGGTATCTCAATTATTAAAAGAGATGGAGCGATAGAGTTTACGTAGTACTGACCTATATTTTAAAACCAAACTCAATTGTTTTTTTTATAAACAAGAACTCTAAACTTATTATTTTATCGAAAGAATTGGCATCCTCGCCGCCTATGATTTTTGAGTTGATTGAGTCAACAGAGAAGATTCATCATAGAAAGTTTAATATTGATACGGAACTATTAAAGTTGCGAGTTGCTCTAGGAAAACAAATAGAAAAGTGCATAAAATTTAATTCCATCAAGAATATCTGCGGAATTCTTCCGTGATAAGCATAATATATGCATAGCTTCTAGTTTGCAAAGTTAAGCTGTGTTATTTGGTTTTCTCCAAAGTATGTTTATAATTTGTTATTTTAACATATTTCCATTCAAGTTGATGTATAAAATAATATTTATGCACATGTAGTAGCGTCTACATTTAGAATCTAATAAATTTGTTTGTGAAAAATGTACTGAAATGGTAAATAACACTGCATTTAAGTAGGTTTTTTAGGACTTACAATATTTCATATCTTTGTGGGTATTATGTCAATAAAAAGAAATTAAATTTTTTTTAAAAAATTCTTTTTCCAAAGCTGAACATTAATAATGCTTATATCACTTACAGCACACTTTTTATTTAATATCTCCATACTCGAACTAAAATTAAAGTACCTATCTATGGATGACGTAGTTTCATCGGTTCTTTAATCACGCTAGGGGAATTAACGTCGCTCCTCCAACTATTACATAAATAACAACGGAAATACTTTAAGCCATAAGTTAAGAAGGTAATGCAAAGGAGAAGATTAAAAAAATCCGCTATAATTTTTTTTTGGAAAAACTTAAGGAAATGAGAATTATTGAGTTTTGCAGCCTCAAAGAGAAGACAGTGATTACATAATAATACTCCATTTGCTGCCTTTTTAGTCAGGAAATTATGTAAATCTTAAAACAACTTCTTACCGGTATATACCATATTTTAATTTTAACTTTTTTATTCATCATAACGCCGCTTTCCCGTTTTTCAATTTCAGCCCCTCGTTAATACTTTCTCCACCATTTTTTGTCTTATAATTTGTGAGAAAAGAAGGGATGCATTGTAAACTTCAGAGCTGATGCAGTTCTAGATTGATTTAATTAAAATTCCACATTATGAAAGCATTAATGATTTTATGAGAATTTTAAACGAACAATCTTTTCTGAGAAAATCTCACTCATGAGTTTATGACAAAATTTAAAAAATAAATTTTTAACGGTAAGGTTATCAATTGTAATGGACATCTAATAAATTCATCAATGACTGGAAAAACTAAACAAATGCGATCATAAATAACTAAATTGTACATTTTAATATCTTATTAGTTATTATACTTCTCCTATGAGCAAAAACCATAAAATCGAAATACAGTACCATAAAAGTACATTATTTATTATTTTTAATTAGTGCAATATTTATTGGTACTTGTAAATTATATTTTTATTTTATTAGATGCTGTCAGCACTTATTGGGATAAACATAAAAACATCGAAAAATAATAAATTTTAAATTGATTTTAATAACGTTCTAAAATTATTTTAAAACTTCTTTTCATAAACAGATTATTAATAACCACTCTAATTTTAATTACTTCTTGGAAACATTGCAACATTACTCGACTGTAGCGGTCGGTTCGCAGCCGTGCTCGCCTTATGCTGAAGGCAGTGGCGGAACACAAACGTGAAATATACTCAAGTGGCGATTCCTTGTTGTGATGGTAGGATGGGGGGGTTAGCAAAAATTATTCTTCCGGCATTTGTCTCCACCGCCAAGAGAAACCACGGAAAACTTAGCGAGAACAAATAATCTAGAAATTAATCCCTAGTTCGTATTACGAGGACTATTTTAATGTTTTTCTCAACACACAACAAAAATGTAACACAGTATTGTCTTTGAAAGAAATTGATATGGTGTTACTACTGCGTCTGTTGGTAAATTGTCATATGTCAGTACATCACTACATCAAGGAAGTAGAAGGTTAAATGTACGAGGGTGGTCTGAAAAGTTTCCGACCTCAACGTGAAGATGGCAGCACTCGTAAATAAAAGCAACTGAATTTCGTTGCTCATCTGTTGACAGTTACTCACCAAAGTTTCAGCCATTTTGGACGCGCAGTTTTTATGTAACAGTCGTTTGAGTGATTTGATGTGAGTTTTTTTGTGAAAATGGACAAAATCGAGTATCGAGCTGTCATTAAATATTTGTTTTTGAAAGGCAATACGCCTTCGCAAATAAAAGATGAGTTGGATTCTGTGTATGGGGACTCTGCACCATCATTTACCACAGTGAAATTTTGGGCCGCTGAATTTAAACGTGGCCGTAAAAGCTTGGGAGACGATGAACGTTTGGGACGTCCAAAAACTGCAACTACCGACGAAAACATCCCCAAAGTTCACCAAATGGTGCTAGACGACGCCGAATTAAAGTGAGAGAGATAGCAGAGGTTATGAACATGTCAAAAGAACGTGTTTGTCACATATTAAATCAACATTTAGGCATGAGAAAGCTGTCCGCGCGTTGGGTGCCGCGTTTGCTCACGTTAGACCAAAAACGTGTTCGAATGAATATTTCCAACGCTCTTTTGGCGCAGTTTAGGCGAAATAAATCCAAGTTTTGGCGCCGATTAATTACTGTAGATGAAACTTGGATGCACCATTATACGCCCGAAACAAAAATACAGTCCAAACAGTGGACTGCAAAGGGGGAACCGGCTCCAAAAAAAGCAAAAACTGTTTTTTCGGTTAGGAAAGTGATGGCGACTGTTTTTTGAAATAGTCATGGAGTTATTTTAATCGATTATCTTCAAAAAGGAAAAACCATTACAGGAGCATACTATGCATCATTACTTGACAAGTTGAAGGCAGAACTTGCGAAAAAACGGCCACATTTGCAGAAAAAGAAAATCCTGTTTCACCAAGACAACGCACCGTCTCACACCTCAGCGGTTGCCATGGCGAAAATCCACGAATTACGGTTTGAACTGCTTGACCATCCGCCTTACTCACCAGATCTAGCCCCAAGCGACTTCTTTTTGTTCCCTCATCTAAAAATTGCGCTCGGAGGACAAAGATTTTCGTCAAATGAAGAGGCAATCACCTTCGTGAACAATTATTTTGCAGAGAAAAATGCCGAGTACTATTTGGACGGGTTACAGAGATGGGAGCATCGCTAGGAGAAGTGTGTAGAGTTACAAGGAGACTATGTTAAAAAATAAAAAAAAATTTTCAGAAAAAATGTCTTGTTTCTTTGTTAGGTCGGAAACTTTTCAGACCACCCTCGTAATTGCATATCCCCAAGTCATAAATCTTGTTTGGCACGAAGTTCTGGTCAAAATTGACTGAGAGAATTCTTTTGTAATGTTGCTTCTTCTGCTAGCAGAATTCGAGGAGGCAGGAGCAGTGGTACCAACTTCTTTTAGAATTCTCCGACCTACGAATATAATAGACGCCAATCATAGTTGTTCTATGCTGCGTTTAACAGAAAAATTGCAAATATCATCAAATTAAAAAAATCTGCACCTTTTTTTTCATACAAATGACAAAAAGCTCCAACACTTAATCAGAGGACGAAATCCGTAGATTACAATTTTACAATTAGATCGTCGGTCAATGGACGTATCAATTTAATTGCTCATCTGATTATGAGCAATGAAGATCATTTTCAATGAAATTGAGAAGGGAATGGGTAGGATTAATGTTTTTGAGTAGTGTGTTTTAAACAATCACATCACCCACAAAAAAGTATCGTTTGGTGCAAGCATTCTAGGCTGTTGTTTCTTTAAAATAAAATTTGAAAAACGGTTATAGTCAATTCCGAACGACATGGAGAAATGCTACAAATATTTCTGAGACATGCTATAAATCAACTACGGCTTCATGAAGGTATGTACTTGCTTCAACAAAATGAAGTACCCCTGCATATAACGAATAGAAATATGCTAGTCCAAAGAGAGATGTTCTCAAATCGTCTGGTATCGCAAAATGAAGATGTGGATTATCCAGCATGTTCCCCAAATCAAAAGTGTTTACAAACCATCCAAATGATTTTAATCAATTAAAAGACAATATTTGACAACCCCTTTCTGATATTTCTGCCAAAATGTTTCTTGATGAAAGTATCGACATTTTGCACAAGAAGTCCATAAATAACAAAAAGGAGATAAGGTTGTTGGAATAAGTAAGTAGGATGCGCGGGACTGTTTTACAGAAAAACTTTACGATGCATTAAAAAGAAAGAGCAGCAATAAATGACGGTTGGAAATAAAAATCCATTCTACACTCGTCTAAAGATTGATGCTCCTCGGGCTTTAATGCTTATATGCATTTGGCACTCATCAGAGTTAATAGCCAAGCAAGACATGTAAAACACTTTCAAAAAATCAAGGGAGTTGTAAGAGGAATTCAATTTACATACATTGTCCAACACTCGTTGGCTAACATTACATCAATGTGGTTTAACTCATTTAATCTCATTCATACACTGTATAAGAGCTCCATAGAATCAATGAGACCTTGTCGAGATATAATCGATCCATGTTATTTGAAACACATCAGCACCATAAATATTGCACATTCCATACATGTTTACCTAGTCAACAAATTTTTGTACGACCTAACTGTGAAAACAATATTGGAAATTTACCTGGCCAAGAAGAGTTTTCGAAACCTTGCATCTTTTTTATCAAGATGCTTTTTGTATTTGTGTTGTTGGAGAGTGAAAACAAAACGTATTACAACTAATCACAGTAAGTAAATAACTAAATTATTATGCTGTTATGTAAGATGCTTCTGTTTTCTTCATGACATGGTTGTTTTAAAACCAGAGATTGCTCTTTAGAATGATTCTTCATTCTGGAGTTTTATTCATTATTAATTACCTACCAAGTAATTGAATGTAGAATAGAGGAATCTTTCCATAATGTTAGGAAAAAGACAAAAACAAGAGTTTGAGTTCGCTCAAAGATTTTCCTGACGATATAATTTGTAAGAACATGTGTATCTATGTTAGCTAAGAAGATTCTGACTTTGAATGTTTCAGTGTGTAATAAAACATAGAACTTGACATACTTTTACTTTTCTAAAGCAAAAGTAATTTTATGTTATAAGGAGATTTGTGTGAAACGGCGATTTTTTGATTTGGGGTAGGAAAGACTTAGTCGTAAATGTTGGCAGTACTGACTACATCTTCTCGGTCATGACAGTACATGATGATAGATGAAATATGAAAATGCGCATCACACGTATGTCGGTATGGTATGGAGTAAAAGCGAAATTATAAAAAAGACTTTTAGTGTCTTAAAAGCGAACCCCAACAGTAAACAAAAGTTCTAGTGTCAATTTTAACAATGACCAGCCTTGAGTCTGGAGTTGTCACAATCAACAAACTAATGTTAAACGGCTGGATAAGTTTGAGTTTTGTAAACAGAATGAGACAAAAGTCATGATAAAAAGTCGCAGTTGCCGTTGTTGCTAATTTTAAAGTTAGGCATCAATTCAATCTCCAAAGGTGGCCCAAGATAAGCAAAATTTGATTAGGCTGTTAATAAATCCGTCTATTAAATGGCCAATGAAAATTAAAGATAAACATTGTAAACGCATGTAAAAAGAGTACAGCAAGCACCATCTGACGGATCCAAATGAAACAGACGGCAACGTAAACCAGCTGGAATTTCCGTCTTATCTCCTGCCCTACGCTGAACCTAGTTAACATCCTTAATCGTCCACCACCAATGACAAATTTCCATGTCTGTATTATCACCAGGTCTGTAGACCCAGAAGATGTTAGGAAGAAACGGCACCTGAATCATTATTGAAAAGTCTAATCGTTCACTAGCAATGACCAAAATTCCATGTTTGGTGTTGAAGTTATGTTCAAGTTTCCAATGAACCCTTAGAAGTAAACTCCCTTAAGCAAGCATGAAAACTAAAGGTGTCTTGCACAACCGTAGGGTCCAAGGAACCCATGTGTCAAGTTTGGTTGAAATCGGTTGAATGGTATTGGGGGTGTGGTACGGACAGACATACAATTACCAAAGCATAAAGTAGCTACCGCTATTACTCGTGAACGATGCTATTGATTTCAAATACCTTCCTGTAAGTAAGGAACCCAAAGAACGGTTCACTTAAAATTTATTAAACTAATTCTAGTAATTCGTTGCTCTTATTGTTAATCAAATAAAGAGTAATACTAATATTCCTTGACAATATGTCAGAAATATGTTGATTGCGTAATATGCACATATATAGTTAATTTTATAAGGCCTTGGATTTTGCATTTAAATCTTGTAGTGAGACGAGTAATAATAATAAAATAATAATAATAAAAATAATAGTAAATATCAGAACAAGAAAAAAGGGAAGAATTACCATGAGTAATATTAAAACAGTTTACACTTTGCTATATATTATTGTATTACATCATGATAAGTTAACTGATACGAATTAAATTCAGAGGGTGTGTTCTTAAATAACTGATGAGTTGCGAGTACTTTTCAAGCAGGCTAAACCAAAGATTTTTAATCACCATAGTGTTAAGAGTCCTGTGCCTTCTTAAATATCAAGTGTTTATAAGTAATGACGTCACGGTAAAGCAATAAATACAATCTTTTGATTGTCACGTGTAGCGCGTAAAGCTTTTTTCCCAAAATACAAAGACCAGTTTAGATATGCCTGTCCATACCATAACAACTTTACCACCAAAGAGAATTCACATATTTACAAAGTCATTGCAAGTCAGTTTTTTCAAAAGAAAAGTTTGTCTTACTCACTCCTTGAGTGGAAAGTTCGAGAACTTCGTATGAACTAAGAGGCCAAAGTTAGTCAAGCATTGATGCGTTAATAGTTAATAAAAGGAAGCGTTGAGCAAACCCTGGAAAGTTCAGGAAATTTTGTACCAAGACTCTATCTTCAGGAAAAATCAGAAAACCATTTGAAGAACTATCAGCATATTAAAATGAGCAGATTAGAAAAAGAAATATATTTTGTCTACTATGTCAAAAGTGTTTTAAGAAAAAAAGAATCAGCAGATTTTGTTTATCAGAAACTTTCCTAAGCCAATCGTGGATGATAAAAGGTCATTCTATTACAATTTTTTAATCCTTTGTGTTCTCATTCTTAGTATATTCATTCAACTGTTTCATAATTTCGGTATGTCTGCACTTCGAGACTGTAACTTAAATTTTTTAACAAAAAATATATTTTTTGGTGTTAGTAACTTTAATAATTTCATCGTGGTTTAAAAATAATCCTGTTAATTTTTTCTTTAATGGTTGTTACCAAATGTAAATCCTTTTTTGTTGAATTTAAGAAGTTTGTATCGTCTTTTTGCTACTTTAATTAGTTCATGTTTAAAAAAAGTATTAAACTTTACGGTAGAGAAAGTTTAATTCAGAAGTTTGCTTAATTAACATGTATGTTAGAAAATACCGCAACTAATCGTACTTTTTGAACTAGCGTTACATAGTACGTTTACCTATATTAAACATTCAACACGCGGTAGGTTATAGTTTACCATTTAATAGAAGTATTACTAACATAAATAAAATTTACAAAACAATCTCCACTATCGATTGTTCTGCGCCCACGTAGGTAATAAATTCTCAAGATGAAATGTTTTGGAAATTTTTGAAGAGATATGAATATGCAAAGTTATGTTATTGAAAACATCATGATTGTTTGTCGAAATAAAGCTAAAATTGGCCTTCTTTCTGAAAAGTAGTTATTGCAGAGAATAAGGTCGTTTACACATGGAATGATCTTTAGGTAATTTGAGTAGTCTCACATTGCCCGAGCTAGAAAATCATATTATGTTCTACCACACTCATTTAACACGTACACAACTTATTAAAGATAAAATTAAGGTTGATTTGTTAATTAAAGGTCGTCAGTTTGAATCTAAACAGCTTATAGACTTGAGAACTATCAGTTTGTTAAAGTTTTTGTTGCGTTAATTTCTAATTCTCCAAGATGAATCTATGCATACAATGACTAGAAATTGAATCGGGTTTTCCATTTTACGATTAAATTAAACACTATCGAGGAAACCACTAAAAGAAAAGTACGTGCCCAAAAAGGAAATAATAAGATTACGGATATCACTTTTTAATTTAAAAGATACTAGGTTTAAAAAAAGGGAAATTATTTTTTTTTAATTTATCGTGGTTTAATTTTCGCTTCCGTAATAATTACGGAAATAAAAAATACAGCAAATACGTTTACGTATACTAATCCTATTTCACTCTAATAATCTAATTTTAATTTGTGTTAACCGTCAATTTGCCCTGCTTAGAATACAATAGTAAAACATATAAACAAAGTAAAAAGGTACAATAAAAAATATAAAATCGATAATAATTACCTGGTTAACGTCGGATACGTGCAAAGTATCATAGATATCCTTATCGGAATCGGCAACATTCTTCAAGCGAACTGCGCGTTTCTTGTTATTCATCTTATAATTAGTATGCTCGCGTACGGGGCAGCTCATTACAACAACTATTAGCTAACTGTTTGAAGTTTCTTAAAATACACAAATAAATTTTCAGTTTTTTATTATGTCACATGTACAAGTTTTATCAAGGTCGAACGAACCGCACGTTTCTTCTGCTGTAATTGTAATTTTCTTTTATTAAAATTATATAAAAAAGGTTTTTGTGGATTTTTGAAGATAAGTACAAAAATTAAAAATAATCAGTTTTAAATTTTCAAGACTATCCATTTACAAATAAAAAAGAAATTATCTTCATTTGTATAAATGTGAAGTGTGTGGTGTTCTTACATTATTATCTAATGTGGTTGGTTTTGCGGTTAAACACTTTAAGATAATTCCAGTATGCACTTTCTAATCTATCTGGTAAGAAAAAAAATATTATTTTAGTATTTCCAAGAAATTGAAGTAGAATTATTGGTAACTAATATAAGCTACGAGAGAATTTACACGTCTAACAATCTTTTGTTTCTTCAATGAAAATCTTTAATCGAAAAATAGATAATAAGCAAACTTATAAATGCTGAAGATCTACAAATATACTTTTCGTTTTAATTTCTAGTACAAAATCCATTTTTCTGTTCTCTTTTTGTTTCTAACTTTAATGCTCATAAATATGTAGTTTTATTGTTCATAAAAACGTAATATTAAATGTAACAATGTAAACCTTTTTAACGGACTAGTTACTTACCTTGATTTGCAATTTGGCTATTGCATGATAAAACTAGCAAATAAAACAAGGGCAAAACTGTAAAATTCAAGTTTTAAACAACAAAGAGACATTTCGTAGAAATGACAGCAAAAAATCAAAAAGGCCAATGAACATAAGAACAATGAAAGTTGGCAGTTTGGTGTGGGAAATTTTGAAGAACTGATTTAACAAAATACAATTTTAAACAACAAGAAGTATTTC
>VTPC01003265.1:56712-71759 GCA_011009095.1 Ignelater luminosus
TCAAGAAACAATTTAAGAAATTGGAAAAACAAGAGAAAACACTAATCGGTATTTGGCAGCGGATAAAAACAACAACAAAGAAAACTAGAATGTGGTAAAATCTGAACTCGATTATAATATCTAAAAACCTAACTGACAATTAGATTCTCCAGCATTTTAGATTTTTCTTTGACTGACACTAAGTTTCTTGAGGTATTTTTATAAAGTCATCAAATGTTCGACAATTGCTGTCAATTACCAAATGCGATAGATTAACAAAATCTGAAGGAAGTCAAAGAAATGATATATTTATACATTATTACAACCCCGCAACTTGACTTTCGAAAGAGACTTGAGTTGATAAAACTGCTTTAGGAAATATTCATCATTTTTGCTTTTAGCACTCTAGACCAATAAAGTACAAAAAAATTTAAATAAAAACTAAAATTTAAATTATTGCCAAAAGGGTCAAAATAAAAGATATTCATTTATATTTTGGCGCTTAGGTCAAGACAGTTAAAAGAAAACTAAAACCCAAAATGTTCTCTATCGCAAGTTTTCTTAAATAGACATCAAGCTTGTATGGATTGCTTGAATCTCTGTAAAACCATTTGCATAGCACAGTAAAAGTCAGCAAAATCATTGTCTTTGAAGCAGATGTTAACCTTCTTCTTGCAAGAACAATATTTTAGAAGACAAGTTTGCTCCTGTTCTAGAATTCTCAATAACTATAATAATTGTAAGATAGCATAAGAAGGTTTTATTGGACAGCAAGGTTTTAGGACTAAATAGTCGAAATTTCAATAGAAGCTAGTAAACAAAAGTAACACAAACTAATGTAAACCACCAAAGGTTTTTCGCTTTATGGCCATGACAACGAGTGCAAATTTTTGATTTTGCTTTTCATTGAAAGGGTAAGATCAAAATATTGAAACTAATAAACCAAAAGAAATAAAGTACTGTTCACTTAGTAAATGTACTAAATCCATAGAGGAAAGACACATACCAAAAAATGTCAAAATATAAAATACAACTGTAATAAAAATAAAGTTATCGAGGAAACAAATTTATAAAAACAGCTTTAGGGTACTTTTTTATGTAATTCACATATTTCACAATGTCCTGGATTTATTAAATTTAAAACCAAATTTTAAAAACCATAAATAGAAAACTGACATAAAACTAAAATATAAATACCAAACAATTCTACAGAAGTCGAGCAATCTGGGCCCAATTATATGCAAATTAAAAAGGAAATGGAAAATTTTGAAATGTCCAAAATGAATTGACAACATCCAAACTTCTAGATTGGCAAACAAATGTTGTTTTGCCAATGAAATAATAAACTATCAAGAAAGTAAACAAGAAAAACAAGCTGTGCTACACTTAATCCAAATCAAATCCAATACAGTAAGAATGGAAGGAGAGATAAACAATGATAAGCATTACTGATTAAAAAATAAAAACCAAATTGATTCAGGCCTTGTAGTAGACGATTGACAAAGAAATTGTGGATTCATTATAAAGGCAAAATCTAAGGTAAACGGATTGTATGGTTAAGCCCAAAATCACTGCTTTATTAAACATTGTCGTAGCTAAAGGTCTCAGTCAACACAGCTCATCAAATTTAAGAAAATGCCCAAAAGTAGCAAAGACTGAATGTAAACAGCTGCAAATAAATAAAAATAAAATAATAAATCATCAATAACAGCAAACAAGGGTTATAAGAAAAATCAAATTGATTGATAAAGAAATTGTAAATTCATTGTTAATGTAAAATCTGAGGTTAGTGCATGGTATGGTCAGTCTTGGCAAACTCCAGATCGCAGCTTTACTAAACACTGTGTTAGCTAAAAGTCTCAATGAAACATTTTACTATTTTTATATAAATATATTGAAAGAAACTAGATTTAAAAAAAAGACACAAGCAGCTGTAATTGAACAAAAATACAGATACTTTGAGCAAACTTACATTTTACTGTGCAAAGAACAAGACATACCAACTGTACCGTAAGCAGACTGAAAACTCTTTTGCGCCTTCAAAATTTTAAAGTTTATTTTAGAGTCTAACAAAAGGTCAAACCGTAAAAGAATGCATTTTTCCAAAAAGACACTTTATTCAAACTAGTCATCAAACTTTCACAACTGTCCAAACTACAAAATCAAACTTCTAGACTGAACCAAGCAATGATCATCAAAAGTCTGTAAACAGTAAAAGTCGGTTTCTCAAAACCCGGTACGTTAGCGAAAGGTAAATGAATTTGATATAACTGTAATTTTTCAAAGATCTCGCACCGAAAGGTGCACTACTTAGATCAGATATAAATTAAATTGATGTAATGGGGAAATAAAGAAGGGGCATAAAAATTGTTTCGTAAGAGCAAATAAAGCTTCACTGATAAAATCATCAAATCATTATAAATTCTTGAAATCTCTAAAAAACATTCAGATTATCCCAATGTTTTCCAAATGAGACTGGAACGATTTCATTAAGTCCATATCAAGTTTCAATAATTTTTTTCAATTTTTCCCATCTTCTTTCTACTTGTTGGTTTAGCAGATGCTAACGTACACGGGTATACAACATAAGAAAAAACAATGGAAGAACCAAAAGTGTGTAGATAACCCAAAACATTTGATAAGGCATTAGGATTTTTCTTTAATTCGTTCAGAAGCATCTTCTTGATTGAGAAATCAGAAAATTAACCTGTAGAATTAAAAGAGAATAAGACAGTAGAAAACCCCAAAAAAGCCAAAACCTAACTATCTATAACTTGTTAGTAAATTGAATTGACTTGGATTTGCAAATTTTATGAATGTCTGTTTCAAAGATAAGAAAGAGAGGGGCAGATGGGAATATCCAGGTTCACCTTACCCCGTTGTTGAAACTCATAAGAGTTCCTCTTTGGGATTTCAGAAAAACTGTAAAAGACGTATTGCCAAATGCAATAAATGATTAAAGAAATGATATCAGAATTTGATAAACTAAATGTAGATATAATCTTTTCAAAAGATAAAACACAAAAAAAATGTAGAACTGACAAGAAATCTCGCGCAGTTACTTATAGAGCCAAGTTTGTAAAATGAAACAAGCAAAAAGGGGAGCATCTGTGAATGAAAATCCAATGAAACTAAACATTTCAGGCAAGAAAATAACTATTTCAAGATCGATACTTCACCAGACGATTAACCTGTAGAAAAAACTAAACCTTTCTGACCACTGAAAATAGTGTAAGAGAAACCAAAATGGAAGAAACCAACAACTTTCATTCTATCAGAGAGTTAAGGCTGCAGAAAAGAAACTTTTAAAAACAAATAGGTCATGCTAGAAAACGCAATAATATTTAATTAGAACTAAAGTGTGTACTAACTTTTTGTCAATTATAAAAAGTCAAGAACAACTTTAAAAAATAAAATTTGTGAATTTACAAAAGGTAAAGTAACAAAAATAATTTTTAGATCTCAGCAAAAAAATTAATTGACGCAATCCTGCAGCAAAATATCAATCCTTAAATATCCTAATTAAATATCTATAAATAAATGAAACTCACAGATCAATCACGAGGATATTTTACATTCAAATCGGTAGTATAGTATGAGGAATAAATTAGAATTTAATACTGTGTTTTTCAAACCGAGAAAATTGGCTAAGATGACACAGCAATTTTAAAATTCAATTTCAAACCATAATTTAGTACCTAAATATACATAAAGAAGAACTGATGAAATATTGAGAAGTATTAAAACTGCACGAACGATTGTAGTTCTAGCAAGAATAATTGTGCATATAAAAAATTATAAAGTAACATCCTGTATTTAATGGATGGGGAGAGCTGATTCAATAAATTAAATAAAACACAAAGAAGGGTTTTGGGAAACTAAAACAAAGGTATTATGTTACAGGATAATTTCTTTTTCTTAGAAAATCATTTACTAATAGTAATAAATAATAGATAAATAAGACGATAAGACTTTTGATAAAGAATGACAAAACATTGTTTCAAGAACTCATAAAAGTTACGAAAGGTGGATTTTAAAGAAGATGTAAATACACCGACAAATCTTTTAAAAATTGGCTTAGGAAAAGGTGTAGAACTACGGTTGAGCTTACCGCAAAACAATCTGATCTGAAGACACACTGTATATGAATAATAAATTTTCACAATTTTATTGCCCTGCCCATAAATAAATCTTCTGATTATTATTATTTACTGTTTAATATTATTAATAATTAAAACGATATTTCACATTTTAACTTTTGTTATTGTCAAGCCAAAGTGTTTCTAAGATTTGGAAATGAATATAAAATTCAAATCTTTAAAAAATTATAATGTGGAAAAGTAAATACTAGGCAACCAAGAAAGTTTACTAATTTTAGAAAATTATATCGTAGCAATAAATTAGCAAAGTATTGATAAAGCCTGTTCACCTACAAATTGCAATTATAAACCATAAACACCGCATATGTAAATTATTCTATTTATAAACACTATAATTAGCATAACAAAACAAAATTAAAAATGTTTTTTATTTAATTGAGCAAGTAAATATTGACATTAACTTCTCAAATATTTTTTAGACTTGCAGGTACCTTAAAATTCAAAAAATTCCAGAATAAATTACAATTACAGCAAATAAAAACCAACACACAAATCACAAAACGCGAATTGTAAATAAATAATACACTTTAACCGATTTGAGCACCTGAAAAGTGTACTAAAAACTGAAACGCAAATTTCCTTTCTTCTTATATATAAATTCGCATAAACACGTAAAAAAGTGGCAACACGTCGTTCCTATATGCGAGCAAACACCCCCATCCCATTTTGAGTCATAACATTGCATGCATGTAGGTATGTGCGAATTTACTTAACTGCACGTACTATCCTCATAGTTTTTGTTCGGTTTTGGTTTTCCACGCTTTTGACGTAGCTCCGGCTACTACTTGTTAAGGTAGGTTGCAGAGAATTTAAAAAGTTTAGAAAAGTAAGCGGTATTCCAAGCCGGGCTTCCCCGCTGTACAAAACCGAACGTAACATACGTCAATTCGAGTATATTTTATATTTGAAATCTATTGTGTATACGTGCCTTTATGCTCGCCTGCCATTTATAAGCGAACACTGTAATTTACCAATTTTTTAACAAAATGGGTTATCGCCACAAGTGCTTTAATCTCTAATAAATAATCTCACTCAGAATACGCAGATTTTATTAAACGTAATTACCAGCAATCTTAATAATACTTGCTTTTTAATAACTCACGTCAGCCAATAGGAATGTCACCTCTCCAGCGAATAAAAATAAATAAATAAATAAATAAACAAATAAAAGAAGTTGAAAAAAAAAGATCCGATTTGGCTTTACTAATTAACTAATTTTATTATTACGTATATAAATGACAATGAATAAGCTTTTTCCATTTTATAAAACGGAAAAAACTTTACTTATTGACCAAAGTCTCTTAAAGAAATAATTGTTGTTTTTAAATACATATGAATACTATCTTTATATTTTTACTAATTATAGTTAAATTAGTCATAAAATAGACAGTTAAAAAAATATTAATTTCTTACGAAAACCTTAAAGTAAATAGTACCCGAGAATTCTCAACAAATATTAAAATTATTGAAGCTGTGATTTCTAAGAAAAATATCATGATTTGTATGACCTTTGGAGGACACTGTGAAGGCTTTTAGTAACAATCTGGTTGATCATAACCATAAGGATAAATCACATAAAAATGAAGTCTGTAGCATTGTCCTATTGTTCCCATCTATGGGAACATTGTTTTTCGATTTTATTAAGAGAGTTCAATTGTATTAACCATAAAAGATTTAGTTTCATAGAAAATGTATGTTTGGTTCTGCAAGTAAAACTTTTTTAACTGCATAGTCTTTTACTTGCAACAGAAAAGTTATGTCAATATACGTGAAACTATGTCACACACGTAGAGTGTCAATTCTGGAGTCCCACAAGGGTTTGTGCTGGGCCATCTCATGTTTAAAAGGATTTATAACTTATAAAGTTAAAGAAGTTTAGACATTAGTATCAGGAAGATACTATAGGGATAGCTGGTACCGGTATCTAAAATCTAGCTATCTGACCAACTACATTATTTCATTTACCAATAAGATAACAATGATCTCAGGAATAAAGTATGGTTACTTCTTTAGTTTTGCACTGGTTACAGTCTCTGCTTACTTTATTAGACTCACTTGCAAGACTCTGGTTTCTTGAATTTTAGAACTAATATTGATTATATTAACCATACGTAAATGACATTAAAAGATGGTTTTAACCTTTCTACATATTTATTGTACAAAAATAATTTATATTAATACATATACATTAACATATTATTAAATTATCATTGTGATTCCAATTATGGACTATTCTTTCTATCAACTGAATCTTGTTTGTAATATTTTCATTTGTCAGTTCTCGTTTCAGGAACTCCCAGACATTCTCAATTGGATTAATGTCTGGTGAGTTCCAGGGCCATGGTAATAGGGGTATTCTCTGCTCATCCAAAAATATTTTAATTGTTTTAGCAGTATGGCAAGGTGACCTGTTTTGCATGAACATCTTACGATCACTGCCAGACCATTCGTCCATAACTGGCGATTGAGATAATTTACATTCGTTTGCAATATCTCTTTGACTGTATGAAGTATTACATATCAGTGCAATTACAGACGATTTTTCATGTAAAGAAAGATCTTTACATTTGCCCATCTAAAAAAATTGAAAATGGCTGACTGATACTCACATGGAAATAATTACAGCGAATTTGGCAAAACTTCAAAGCAGAACACTTGTTTTCATTAATAATTATGACTACCCCCAGCTGGAAAATTGACCGGTAAATCACCACTTTTTGAGATTTCCATGAGAACTCTACATTATCCACTAAATTATCTACCAAACTAAGTAAATTTGGTTATACAATCGTTAAGGCACCTATGTAGCCTTTCAAGGCTCGAAGACATCTTTCAATACAACCAAAAATCCCAAAAAACAGAAATCTTTGAGGTGAGTCTAATTATGTGAGCAGGGACTGTAGTTTAATAATCAATAAGATTAATAATAAAAATGAAAAAAAGAAGAAAAAGCTAACAAAATAAGATACCAAAAGATGGAAACAGCCTATCGACTCACCCAAAATATTATAATGGTATAGATATCCCACTACTAAAATTGACTTTGAATATCAAATGTCAGATTAATTTGAAATATTAGGTTATATTAAAAATGTCAATTCTCTGATTTAATTGTTGTCTATTTTATTTTTATTTAACTTCAAACAGTTGTCAAAAATTATGGTACTTAATTGCTTTCAAAAGATTTTCTCACAATTTATTTTTAATATTTAAATAATTATTATCTATCATAAAATTATTACCTTAGATAGTATTTAGACTACTTTATGTTTGACACCCTTAACTTACACTTAAATTTCTCTTTTCTTTCGTTTCTATTATCTTCTACGTGGTCTTCAGCTTCCTAGTATTTCCTCTTTGTGCTTTCATGCCTAAATTTATACATCTTACTTCCCAAATCTGTAGTAGTTATTTTAACCGCACACGATGTCCTTCACACCTTCGTCACATCAAATGTCTCTCCAACAACTTCTTTTACTTTTGTTTTCCGCTGTATTCCACTTTCTAGGTACCTTTTTTCCTTTAGTCTACTACCTTGCTTCTTTCATATAACTCAATAAAAACCTTCAAACTTTAATATACCAATTTATTTTTCTCTTTTATCCTACTACATTTTCCATAACATGATTATAATATAACTTTTTTAACTCCTTAACTCCAATTATACAAACAATTATAACAACAATTATTTTCTTTGCAGTTTTTCTTTCCTTTTTTTTAAATACACTAAATACAAATGTAGCCATTCATATTTATACATAAACTTCCATTTTATAAATTTTTTTATTTAATTTCTTTCTCTAATTATAACTCTCACTCAATTTCTCTTACAAATTTTTCTACCTTTCATTTCTATCAACAACTACCTTATTAACCCCCTTTATTTATTTTTTTCTTTTAATTTCTATTCTAGATCTAGAATTCTATTCTACATGCATTATTTCATTTTGAATTTCTTTGAAATTAATTAAGTATCATATTAATACTATCTTGAAAGAATTAACATTTCTTTTGTTAATAATTGCTTTTCTTTTTTTTCTTTTTTTATAGATTTAAAATATCATTACAATATCTACGAGGTGTGATCAAAATATAACGGGAAATTTTGAATATCGCGGACTTTATTAATCTGATTTAAAAAAAAATTGTATCTCGTTGATATACATGTTCCTAACGTATGTTGACATTTGAGGCCATTTTAAATGTTTAGTTTATTTTTGACAGTCGAGACAGTTAGACGTGTTTTAGTGCACTCGGCGATTTTTTACTCTTAAAAAACATTGATCAAAGAATTTGTATAAAATTTTGTTTGAAAAATAAAATAAAATGTAGCACTGCATTCGAAATGTTGACTGTGGCTTTTGGTGACTCCACTATGAGTAAAACAAGAGTTTATGAGTGGTACAAACGTTTTAAAGAGGGCCGTGAAGACGTTGAAAATGACGACCTCCCTGAACGCCCTAGCACATCAACAACCAACGACAACGAGGAACAAGTAAAGAAAATGATTCTTGAAAATCGCCAGATCACAATAAGAGAGGTTGCTGATGATGTCCGCATTTCATTTGGCTCATGCCAAGCATTTTTTTCAAATGTTTTGGGCATGAAACGTGTGTCAACAAAGTTTGTTCCAAAATTGTTGAATTTTGAACAAAAACAACGTCGCGTAGACATCGCTTCGGAGTTGCTAAATAAAGTCAGCAATAATCCAGAACTACTTAAAACAGTCATAACAGGTGGCGAAACATGGGTATACGGATATGACGTCGAAACGAAGGCCCAACCGTTCCAATGGAAGCTGCCTGAGAAAAAAATTCGACAAGTTCGATCAAATGTGAAGGTTTTTCTCACTGTTTTCTTCGATTTTAATGGCGTAGTGCATCATGAGTTCTTGCTATATGGTCGTACAGTCAATAAGAAATACTACCTGAAAGTTATGCGCCGTTTGCGAGAAGCAATCCGATGAAAACAGCCAGAATTGTGGCAAAACCACTCGTGGAAATTGCATCACGATAATACCCCCGCTCACACCTCACTTCTTGTCCGTAATTTTTTGGTAAAACACAAAACCGTTATGTTGCTTCAGCCATCGTATTCGTCGGACATGCCCCCCTATGACTTTTTTCTATTCCCAAGTCTGAAGAAAACTATGAAAGGGCGATGTTTTTCCACCATTGATGAGATAAAAACAGAATCGCTGAAGGAGCTGAACGCCATATTGAAAAGTGAGTTCCAGAAGTGCTTCCAAGATTGGAAAAAGCGCTTGCACGAGTGTATTATATCTGAGGGGAATTACTTTGAAGGGGACAAAATTGATGTTGATTAATAAATAAAGATTCTTTAAGAAAAATGAAAATTTCTGTTATATTTTGATCAAACCTCGTATAACAAATTAAGACATTACAACGTTGTCGTTAAACCAGAATGTGTCTCTATGCTTCAGAAATTTTAATTTTTAACAGAAAAGCAGATATTGAAAACATTCAGAAAAGAGAACCAAAATTATACGCAAAATTTTGGAACCAAGATTATATGCAAAATTTTGGGACCAAAGTTTACAAACGAGCAGTACAAGCTAAGAGGCAACCAAGAAATCAAACAATATACGGTCATTCACAGTGACATTAGGAAACGCAAATTAAACTTCTACGGGAACATCAAGAAAATGAAACCAGACAGATTCACCAAAAACCAAAGTACAGCAAACACTGAGACCATGAAATGGATCTGGGAAATCAGAAATGATCTAAAACTAGTAAGAATCACGCAAGAAGATATCCAAAACAGGGAAATCTTTAAATACTTTAAATAGACTTTTGCAATAAAAATTTACAATAACACAAAGAAAGCTGTTTATTTCCGCGAATATCGTTGACTCATCTTCGATGACTTCCCAGTACTTCACTACGACGTTGTACATATCTACCATTTATGTTGAGAAAGTTTAACAATCACAAATTAGAGTTCTTAAGTACATACAGAAAATTGGGCATTAAAAATGATAGAAAGCGTTTCACCATCTTATGCAAACAGGCAAAGATGAAAAACTGTCCTAAATTTTAGAAGTTCTCGAAGCATACTTGAAATAATCTTGTCATTGGTTTCTGAAATTTCTTATGCAGGACAGAAGGATCTGCTTGAAACAACAGATAGTAAAATAGTTTTTATAGGATGCTTTTCTTTCTCAAGAGCCATATAATTTGGTTACATATAAAATATTGTATCGGACCTAAACTCGAGACAAACTCAAAAATAATAAAATCAACACAATGGTTAAAAAAACTAATTTTTACTTGCATGCTATTCTTCATGGTTTATATACAACCGATGAATTTCAGCAGTTCGATAATTTTACATAAAATAGTCAATATTTTCTTTGGTAATAGTCCGTCAAATCAAGGAAAATCACGCAATTTGGCAGCTAAAGAATAGACCTTGACAGCTTACAAAATGGAAGCGGATGACTTTGTGGCGATATTTATTGAACCTTTTTGTAGAAAATCTTCTGCTCTACAAAATGATTTCGATTAACTTTTGCCGTATCTGGTTTAGTTTCCGAGATATTCGTCCACGAAATTCAAAAGTTGATGAGAACAAAATTAAACCTTTATAAAGGACCAAGCACAGAGTAGATCAATTTTAAATGTTTCATCCAGTTTTAAATTGTCTGAGAAACATAACGCAATCCCCCCAACAAAGCATTATTAAAATTAGCCGACCAACGAGCTACAACAATCGTATAAATTTGTCCTTTGGTGTATTTTCAAACTACAAATTAAAGTTAATTAATAAGTCTTAAATATTAATGAGTTTTGGTTTTTATGGAAATGCCGAGCTCTGAATTCTTACAAGCTCTCAGATCCTTATATATTTACTCACAGATTCATGCAAACTTTCAACTTTTTGTAAGCTTTTGTATTCTTAGCATTCCAAAGTCTTAAAGGCTTTCAGATTGTTGTAAACTCCAGGATATTCTTGTACTCCTTTAGTTAAAAGTGCGTAAGGAGTCCCTAGACTCCATGTATAAAACAAATAGAAATTTCTAAAATGCCTCTTTCAACTTCATCCATAGTAAGAGAAGCCCTGAAACTTCATATTAAAAATTGTAAAACTAGAAAAGTAAGTTTCAAGCTCCCAAAAGTGTTAGTTTGCCACTGTTCAAATAAAAACAGAACAATTGAAAATTCAAAATTAACACAAAATTAACATAAAGAGTTGACAACAGGAGCACCACATGTAGATATGTAGATTGTTCACCACACAAAGGCAGGAAATCAAAGGGGTCGGCATTTGGCTAATCATAACAGCAAGATTTTCATTGATGCTAGAGGAAATAGAATAGCAAAGACCAAAGTAATTTGCCTCAGTTTATATTCCAGCTCGATGAGAGACATTGATCTGCAATTTCAACGGTCGTGTTTCTCTGAATCATACCAAGATTTCAGAGTAAGGTAACATTTGCGAGTTACAGCTTTAGAAATCATTAGTGCACAATATCTTGTCAAGTTCTGCAAAAAGACCCTACTCAAGATGTTTGAATCTCGCACGATCTCCGAGATATAGTAGTCTAGAAATCTTCTTCTCTTTTACCAAACTCCAAATCAGCTGAACTAACCTAACCATAAAAAAGTGCATTCGAGTTTTGAGGATAGGAAGAAGAGGGGGACTTACAGTGATATGAAACTTAGTTCACTCTTGTGAGCAGGTAGCAGTCAGTGGTCAATGGATAGAGGATGGTAAGGTTAGTGTATGGCGTGACAGCAGGTCAGATGAAGATATCTTCATAGTTTCGTTCCTAACATCGTATTTAGGTGGCGCTAGTTTCTTTGCGTGCTAATCTAACATTTTCAAAATATACAGCGTGATTGAAAAATAACTAATCTCGTTTACGTTATGTAAGTTTGCGTAGATGCAAGTAGAATACTAAACACGTTTAAAATGAACCTAAAATCAATATTTCACAAAATATGTGACTTTCTATCTCTAGAACTAAATCTAACAAACGGCGCTGTTTACTATTCATGGAATATCTAAGTATTTCAGTTTGGTTTCGATGTCAAGATTGTAGCAATTTATAATTGTTCTGTTCAAATACAAATAAGTTTTAGTTGAAGGACGGAATCTAGATAAATCAAACAGAAAACGCCGAGGAAAACAAACAGAATGAAAAAAAAGATGAGACAAGAGATAGACGGTAACTGAGAAGGAAAGAAGCAAAGAAAACTGAAAGAATGAGGAAAAAACAGACAAAAAGATTCTTTGTTTTTTTGTAAGTTGCTAATGTTGCCGCTGTTTTTGGGCCTAAGAAGTTAGTGTCTTTACAATCAATAGTAATTTCCCATCTACATTTGTATCTTCTGCATCTGAACCTTCTATATCTTCGGCTGTTTAAAGAAGAAAGTCCACAAATACAAAGAAAAGACTCAGAACAATTATTGGAATTGTCTACTATTTCTACTGACTTAAACCACGCTACTCAGATGAGTTTACGTTCACAGGATTTAGAAACTGCGGCAGACATCGTGCGTGAAAAGACGCAAATTAGAAAAGTATAGCTTTCGAAAATTAGAGAAATAAGACTCTATATAGAAGAAAAAGCACTTTTTTGCTAATCGGAGCATAAGTTAGTAAGCATAAATATTTAGTAAATGCAGATCTATTTTTTCTTATTTTTAATATTTCCCCTAGCTAGTACCATGTATTAATAATTCTTGTATAACATAAACATTGTTTAATCCCCTCACGTGCATATTACAGACTTTTTAATACGTGTTCTTTAATTTTTTCCTGCGGCCATATTTGATAAACACAAAGCCTTAAAGTTAAAGTAAGACAAGTTTATTAATTTTATAGCATTTCCTAATTCACACCCATTCTGGATTTTGGCCACATTTTGTCAATTTTGGACCAATGTGCAGCGTGGGAGTAAAGAGAATACCGCGGTAGGTAACAGATGATAGAAACTGGAGACGTGAATCCCATAACTCTAGGCAAAATTTGGTCGAATCGAATCCAACTGTTTTTGCCTAAATAGTGTGACAGAATAGAGCAACTGTTCTTTGTAGTTTTGATCTGATTCTCCACGTTTGGAACCTAGGATTTTTGGTCTCTTGATGGAGGAATAGGATGTCCCTCATAGGGCGATGCCGAATTGTGATAGGTGGGTGGCTGAGTCCTAGGGGCGATGACCTTATAATATGAGAAGATATATAAGAGGAACGAGAGAATGGATCCTTAGGGAACGCCATCTCGCACCGTGTATCTTGATGTACAAAAGTTGCTAATTAGTCTGATAAATAAGACAGGAAGATTTAGTCGGCTCAGAGCGTGTATAGAAGCTCTTCGTGACAGACCTTGTCGAAGACCGATTCGATGTCGAGAAACATGGCCGTTACGCAGCGCTGATAATTCAGGACTATGATGACGTTGATGTGGAACTGATAACTTTGAGAAATTATCTGTTTACAGTCTATTTTCTCAGAAGAAATGAATATTCCTGCCTGGAATAATATTACCAATTATTCTAGGGTAAGAAAACTATTCCATTTCTAACCTACATTTAACTAGTCCCACTTTGGAATCAGATTTGAGGGAAACATCTACAAAGACTAAATTCAGGATTCGTTTAATAAGTTTGTTTGCTAATAGGTTGGTTTTCGAATAGATGCGGATAACAGAAATTGCATGTACCGTTGTAGAACAAATTAAAAAAAGTAATGCAACAAATCTCACAATTTTGCACCAACATGATCATGTTGAGTTTTAATTTTCCTCTCGAGTGGCATTCAACTATTTCTTTAAGCGTTGGTCTGGTTATTTGTTGCATTTAGTTGTGCAACAATTATACAGTGTGTTTGAAAAGTATGGAATATGTTATATATCTCAGTAAATATGCATTTTATAGAAAAATGTTTCCTATAAAAGTTGTTTAGTGTTTAGTTTTACATTACAGGGCAATACCAAATAACTGTTTTTAAAAAACAACAAAAGCGTAACGAATAATGCTTCAATTTTTTTTAATGGGGAGGTATCCCTTTATTGTACTCATTTGATAGAGAATGTTTTTCTCTTTTCAACGATGTAAAACTTTTATACACTTGCAGAAGTAAATTTTGATTAAAACGCATAAAATTGTTTGAATAACACTTAAAAGTTTATTTATTCATCTATTACCTTTCCAGACGCGGTCTTTTAAATTTTCAATATCATCTAGTCACATCATGGTCAGTGTGATACACTTTTGTCTGTTGCAACAATTGAATGCGTCGTAGAAATGTCAATTAATAACCGAACTGAAGCGAAAAGTTATTTGTTTAATTAATTTAAGCATTTTGATTAACGTGAGAATAACAAAGTTACCAAAATACGACTTGCTATGGATCATTTATCAGAAAAACATCGTATCGAAATTTTAATGATGCTGGGATATGGAGACAGAAGGAGAACACAGGAAGAAGTTTGCAATTTGTTTAATAACGTGCACCCCAAATACCATATTTCTCAGTGTACTGTAAGTAAAATTTTGCATAAATTTCATGAGACGGGTTCTGTCAAAGATCGTCCAAGAACGGGCAGACCTAAAGCTCTAAATAATGAACAACGTGAGAATATAATGTTGGCTGTCGTGAAAAATCCACATGTTTCTGTTCGACAAATTGCCCGTGAACATACTTTGAAGAAATCCACTGCACACGAAGTTCTAAGAAAGGAGAAGTGGCATCCGTATAAACCTTGTATAGTTCAAGAATTATTAGAAGATGATTTAGATCGAAGATTGCAATTTTGCATAGAAATAACACAGGCTTCAGGAAAATGCAAATTTTCATAAAAATATCCTCTTCACTGATGAGGCAACGTTTTGTTTGAATGGTATCATTAACAAACAAAACACGCGCTACTGGTCTTCGC